>ML685910.1:1523669-1561403 GCA_007922175.1 Pelusios castaneus | reverse complement strand
AAAGTGGGATTTTCTCCCACGAAAGCTCATGCGATAAATAAATCTGTTAGTCTTTAAAAGTGCCACAGGACTCTGTTGTCTTTCTACAATAGACTAACACGGCTACCCCTTTGGAATTTGACTAATAATAAAGTTATTTATCCTGTTTTTTTCCTGACAACTGTTCCTTGTCAAGCCATATTCATATTATTTTCTTCCAAATTTGCAAAGTGAAGAAATCCTTTAGTCTTCTCAGATTCATGTGATGTTTTAAATTCACTGGTAGCTTACTAACTCAACATTTTATGTTATAAAAAAAGGTTAGAAAAATCATACTTCCAACAATCGCACTCTAAGCAGAGTATTAGACATTGACAGAAATAAGACAGATGTTACTTTGTATATTTAAAGTTACATGGCTTAATATATTAAAAATTACACAGTACCATATACCCCTTATGAAAATAATTCTTAATTATTTTAAGTCTAACCAAGTAGTTCTAAAGTTCTATATTCATTAATTTAAGTTTAGTCACCCGGTCAAGTCCCACTTCCACCAGATTGATCCTTGTTGCCATAGTAATGCACTCCCCTAACCCATCTGCTATAATTCAGACAAAAATATGGAAAAAGGACATGATTTGCTATTTCAACAAATTTATTTTCACTTGATATAGTCTATGTTTCTTTAATTAAGCATTCAATTCAGACAACATACACTTAAGGTTCATATTGCCTATGTTAAACTAATGTACTTAACATATGGAAACCAGAACATTTTGAAGTGAAAGCACAAAGAAAAAGCCTGTAGTCTCAACTGGAGCACTTAAACACATAGCCTAAAGCAGGCATGGCTCCACAGGAACATGCAGTATTTTAAAGACTAATATTTTAACTATTCAACCTTACACATCACAGAAAATGAATTTTCAGACTTCAACACATGTAGCCAGGACTGAATTTCAATTGGGCATATTTATCAGACACCCTTCTGTCACTCTCGTTGGAGAAATGAATTTATTCTTTTCCTAATGCATGTGTTTTGTTTTCCAAGAAAGAGAACTGTTTACATTAATGTATGAAATGACCTAGCTGCTTCTCCAGAAGCATAAACATTGATTAAAAGCAGAAATGTGCAGTCCCAAAACACTGCTGTGAGTCACTGTGAGAGACTTTTGTGTAGCTTTATCTTTGATATCTTTCCACATTTGAAGTAATGTCGGTGGACTTCTTATGCATTTCCAAATTTAAAGCTTTTAGAACTGAACATAGCTATAATAAAATAGTTTGGATGCAAATATTAGCCAAAAACTGGTATTAAGAGGCACTGCGGAGCTGGTCGAGATGAGAAGACAGTTACATCAGATGTACAGTAATTCATTGTAATCCAGATCCTCAGTGTTTGAGGCCTACCAAAAGAAAATCAATTTCTCAGGCAAATAAAATTGCATAAAAGCTAGCTTCAGTCTGCTAGAATGTCAGAAGAGTAAGGTATTATATCATGTTTAAATTACTTCTTCTCATCCTAAGAAAAAAAATCTGTTCAGCTACAACCACTTCTGTTCTGATGCACATGACTGTCACAGCTCTTCTCCAATCACAGTCCAACCCACACTGCTATTGACCGCTAACAGCTTTCACCAGCCCCCTTCTCAGGGCCTCAAACATTCCTCTGCTCTGTCAGGCAATGAAAATATCAAACAGGATTAGAGCAACCCTCTACAGCAAAGGCTAACTCAGTAACATCCAAAACAAAAAGTAAAAATATGGCTGCTTTTTTGGGTACACACCACTTATCTGTCATTCCAAATTACAATCATCAGAAGCTGTCTGAAAAGTCATCTACCAAAAATAGTCAATAGACAACAAAAATAAAAGCAGATCTGAGAAGAGGAGAGAGAGAGTGTCTGTGTTTGTCTCTCTCTCTCTGACCACTAAGATATTTATAAAAGGCACTGAGCACTCTCACTAAGGTATAGATAAGGTCTATCAATATGACCGGCTTCTGATTTTATGCTAATATTTACTAGAGAAAGAGAGGAAAGTAGCAAAACAGGACTTTGCTTGTCATTTCTGATCTCCCTACTTACTCCTTTTCAACTTTACATCAGGGAGTAGTAAAGAGCTGGCTAGTAGTGCACAAATAGGCAACGGTACAAAAAAAAAAAAACACACAATCACTAATGCACACAAAGAAAATGGAAAATCCATTTTTTAAGAAAGGGGCAGGGAAGAGAGACACTTCAGAGGAGCTATAAACTCTTAAAAATTAAAAATACAGCTTACATCCTTGGGGAAGAAAACGATGAAAAATAAGACTGGATACATGCCTTATAATACCTATTAACGTCATACATTTTTCTTGGGCACCTAAGCAAACTTAAAAAGAAAAAAAAAAAAATACTAGAATGGCCAAACAACAAATACTACACGTTTTTAAAATCCTATTCTACGACATCTTCCAACCTGGACTTTAGGATGTTTTCTCAGACAGTAGGCAAGTCAGGGCATCAGTTCTTTTTTGCCAATCATCTTAAATAAGAATGTAATTTGAAAGGAAGTTTGGTTCTACAAGGAGATAACTATGACAACAGCCTGCATCTTTTTCATAATTTTAAAAAATGAATTCAAGTTGCTTGAACAGCTAATGACAGTCATCACTGTCAAATGAAAATGGTAAGAATTCTACCCTAAAAATATTGCAATTTTTCCTAAAAATCCACTCTTTGGAAACCTGAAATTTAACATTTAGCCCTGATCCTGCATTTCGCCTGCAGGTGGCCACCAACAGAAGCTCATCTTCAATAGGATCCCATGCAAGCCCAACAGTTCACCCTGACGAGTCAGCTACAGGAAACATATTAAAAATCTCATATATGTTTCTGTAGAATTATATTGCTAAATGTTGCTTCTGTATATATAATCTGTTTATATATGTGCACATCTTACAATTATTTTAAATATGTTACATACATATAGAGAACCATTGAATATGGGTACAGTATAGCTTTTTTTGTGAAAATAGTTTAAAACATTACAACTGTGACTAAAATCCAAAGCCCAGAAATGCAGCTGATATGGCACATTATTGTACCCTATTCAAGTACATATTTCATACAAAGTTCTGGCTTCCCCTGCTGTGTACCTTTTTTAAAAGTTAAAAACATCTTCTCGTGTCTCTCATGGTTAAAAAAAACATTACATTTCGTTACTGGTAACTACAACAGATGTAAAGAGCAATAAATGGTACCAAAGCGATACCAGTCTGAAAATAAAGTTAAAATAAAAACCCAATTTGCATTTTAAATGCACCGCTAGAACACTAGTTTTCAATTTTTATTTTAAATTGAATAATTTAAACTGATGTGAGAAGATACCCAATACAAAGATAATTTTTCACAGTCTAAAAATGAAGCCATTTTAATTTATATGGTTAAAAAAACCTATTCCTAACAAATGATTACACAATCTCGGAAAGTGTCATTATGCATTATATCAGAATGACCTATGGCAGTGGTTTTCAAACTTTTCTTCCTGCAACCCAGTTGAAAAAAATCATTTATGCCTGCGACCCAACATTCACATCTTTGAGCAATGCATTCCAGTCTTTCGGTGCTAGCAGCAGAGGGAGTCGTGACCCAGTACCTGAGGCTCTGAGACCCTGAAAATTACTGACCTATGGAGTACACCTTATTTCCAACTCTCAGGACCTGCTGCTTTAAGAACCATCAAGTTTGATTTTAAATGATTTTTCTAGTGCTAGAGCAGATCTTTAAGTTCTCTATGCAACCAAAGTCTCGTTTTCCTTGACTAACTAAATACAACAGGGTCAAATGATGTTGTGGATGCCAGGAGAAAACTTCAGATTGGTTTCTACTCATAAATTAGAGATTTTTTAAGGGTAGATTTTATTAGAAATAGAGACTGTATAACAGGGCAGAGGCACTTATAAATGGAAATACAAAATAAACCCAACCCCAGAAATCAAGTTCTCTGATTACAGACAAAAAATGTCATATATTTGACTCATGATATAAAATAGAATTATCCAAAGATGATCTATTCCTCCCTCCACTCCACAACCCACAATTCTTATTTCTTTAAATGTAACAGGGGAAAGTGGTTATTTGCACAACCTCAGATGTGTACAGCAGTTCACAGACTAAGTAAAGGACTAAACAAACAAGGAGTCCTGTGGCACTTTTAAAGACTAACAAATGTATTTATCGCATAAGCTTTCGTGGGAGAAAATCCCACTTCGTCAGATGCTTGAAGATGGAAAACTTACAGAATGGGAGGAAAATAAAAGTAGGGAAGTGTAAGTCATAGGATCAGGTCAGACTGTTACAGCAAATCAAAACAACTGTTTAAAGTCAAACAGTGGGAAACAGCATATAGAGGGAGGTGTAATAAGAAAGTGTATAAGAAAGTATAAGAAAAATATCCAAGATCCCTTTTTGGCCCTGAGGCAACAGTGTCAAATCTGCATATGAATTCTAATTCTGATGTTTCTCTTTGAAGCTTTACAAACAGAGAGTCATTTGGCACTTTTAAAGACTAACAAATGTATTTATTCCCTGAGCTTTCATGGGAGAAAATCCCACTTCATCAGACCCTTTAAAGTTTTGTTACTCTTTAAGAGTGCCACGGACTCCTTGTTTGTTTTCTGAACTAGACTATCATGGCTACCTCTTTGAAGTTTTGATTTGTTACCCATTTGTTTAATTACAGCTATTACCAAATCATCAATGGAGTAAAGCAGGGAGACTGAAGTGTTCCCCTACTGGTTTTTTAATGTTGTTATTTCTGATGTCAGACTTGTGATCCATTTTATTCTTTTGCACAGAGATTGTCCTGTTTGTGCAATGTAGAAGACAGAGGGGCATTTCTGACACATGATGGTATAAATCACATTGGTGGATGAGCCGGTCAATGAGCCCTTGATGGAGTAGCTGGTTTGATTAGGTCCTGTGATGGTGTCTTTTATGCAGATATGTGGGCAAAGTTGGCAATGGGATTTATTGCAGGGATATGTGCCTGCTTTAATGTTTCTGTTGTTTGATCTATAGTTGCTGGTGAGTATCTGTTTAAGGTTGAGGGACTGTCTGTAAGCAAGGAGAGGTTTGTCTCCTAGGGCTTCAGAGAGTGAGTTATCTTGTAGAATAGGCTGTGGGTCCTTGATGATGTGCTATAGAGATTTGACTGGGGGTTGTAGATGATGACCAGTGGCATTCTGTTCTCTCATAAAAGCTCAGGCAACAAATAAATTTGTTAGTCTTTAAAAGTGGCACAGGACTCCTTGATTGTTTTGCTAAACTAGACTAACATGGCTATCCCTTTGGAACCTTGCTCTTTGCACATTCTGAACCCCTGTGTTTAACTAAATGCTAATATTTGTTTAGGCTATACTTGGAACACAAACAATTTGATATTATGCAAGGAAGAGGGAACAGTAGAGAAAGGAAAGGGTAACTAGCTTGTTATTTCATTCATACCTTATGTATCATATCCAATAAGATTTCCATAATATTGGTATACTTGCATATTAAATTGATAAAAATCAGACAGATATAAACTCTAGATCACAGGTACTCAAACCCTTCAGAGCCAGGACATCTTAAATCTGTCTAGCAGACAGAGGCGGCCTTAGGCTATCTGGGGCCCTAGACGAGGGCCCATGCCAGGGTCCCTACAGAACCCCTTCTGCTGACCCTGACCTCCTTGGGGCCCCAGCAACCTGCCAGGGCCCTTGAACCCACCCCCAGCCACAGGTCCCCATAGCCGACCCCCCGCCACGAACCCTGAAACACCCCCATGCACCCCACTGAGGGCCCCGAACCTCCTTGGGGCCCCCAGGTCCTGGCTCTCTGCCATGTGTCCTGCAGGTGTGGGAGGCAGACATGGCTTTTGGGGTACTGAAGGGCCCCTTACTGCTTGGGGCCAGGCGCCTGCTTCACCTACCCCAAAAGCTGCCTCTGCTCGCAGATACCACCACCACCTCCTCTTCATGAGCATCCATATCAGCTACCATTATTCTTTACATTCCTTATTAGGTAATATGCACCCCATTATAAGTATTTTAATTTGATTTATTGGCTTAAAATAATGTTACCATACAACCAGGCAGCACTCTTCATACCACCAATGATCCACAGACCACACCTTGAGAACTGCTCCTGTACAATAAATGAGCAGATTCTTTGAATAAAATTCTGGTCCCTTGAAGTTAATGTGAGTTTTAAACCACTGAACACAATCCTACATCAACTGGGAATGAACAAGATGACCTACATTCTTGGATTTTTATTTTCTATGATTTTATGATTAAAATGAGCTTTAAACTGCATCACAAGGTTGTGAAGTCCAAAAGTAATGGTAAGAAGTTTCAAGGGCTACAGAAAAAAAAATAACAGCATACCTGATACAAGTTCATTGGATCTATCAAAATGTTACCTTTTGATAGGTCACAACTGAGTTATTTATAACTGTACACTGAGCATTTTACTAGCTCACAGGGGGCGTTCCAAACTATGCAAAAATGCATTAATATGGGTGTTAATTAATGCTACTCCACAAACAAAAGCAATATTGGGGATTTTTTTTTTCCAACATCTTGGTTACCAGTTTTGTCCTCTAAACATTCATAGTATTAAAATTCATTATTCCAGCTAATTAAAAAATTCATATGCTGATTGGTACATTATATGCTGCATATAAATTGTTCTTAAAAAATCCACGTGCACTGTAGTTTCTGTTCAAATAATGTTCTGCATACTCCTTGTAGGCAAGGCAAAATAACAGCAATGTAAGGTGCCTGAAGTCATAATGCCACACTAATTTCTGCAATTCATTCTGCCTGTGTGTAAATTCAAACCAATTCAAGAGATACATGTTCAATTTTCTTTTTATGGAATTAATAGAGACAGTATTTTTCAGAAAGAAAGTTAATATACCAGAACTTGAACCCTAACATATTTCCTCTGCAGATCCACACCATACAAGACTGCATTCTATGCACATTAACTTCTGATCCTAATACAACTGCCTTAGTCATAAAAGATACTAACCCGAATATTTAAAAGCTATGAAGGAAAGATTTTTGAATGCGTCTCTGCTGAGATGACAATATTCAGAGAACCTAGTTTCAGGCATGGATCTTCCTGTCTCTCAGGCAAACTATCTGTGCAGATCACCTGTATAAGAACCAGCAAATAGCAATCTCTAGGTGACAATTGCAAAACATTACTAGAAAGACTTAAAGATCCCTTCCCAAAACAAACATTTGATTGGTTTCAAGAGAAGAAAGCTAACTGTCAATAACTGAACCCCAGTGTACTCAAACCGCAGATACAAGACAAAGCCATTCTATCAAGCCACAGTACCAACATTAGAAGATGCAAGACAATTCACTCAAGCTAGTGGAAACTGAGTGTAAGAGACCCACCTTAATCATCCCTCAAGCTCCTTTCAATTTCCACAGAATCACACTGCCATAAGGAGAGCAGCATAGTCCAATCCGGCTCCCTAATCACTAGAAATCACGTTCTACACCCATCTCTGACACTGTTTCTGGGTTACCTCTTGAGCTAGTCACTTCAACTGTGTTTCAATTTCCTCAGTTGTAAGATTGAGATAATGGATAAGGAAACCAGGCAATAATCATAAAACTATAATTAAGAGATTTTAGAGTGTGCTGGCTGGAATTAGCAGCAACTGAATTTTAAACACTAACACTCCCCAACTATGTCAACACTAGACCTTCTGTCCCAAAAGGAAAGTGCTGTAACACAAGTGAGTGAAAGTCCTAGGAGGGAGCAGAGGGATAGTTGGGGGAGCTAGAAGGAAGACTGAGGGCAGTAAGGAAGCTAGAAGAGGCCCAGAAACTGACCTCCCCTTTGGAGCCCATCCAATCCCCACCTACCTATGACCAGCTCCTGTTACCTTCAGGAGGCCTCCACTGTCCAGGCAGTTCCACTCCATCTCTTGATATCACTCAGCTATGCACCCGCCACATTTCCTAGCTGATCTTGGCTGCAATGTCACCAGCCTCTTCCATGCTGACCCACCACTCAGTGCCCCCTGCCCAGGCCTGGCAATCCCTGGCTCAAAGAATGCTCTACAGATGGAGAGGGAAAGGAACTGCTTGGCCCAGGACTGGCAGAAGTACCAGAATGCCATTCTGGCTCCACCAGTCCCTCCCCCACAACCAAAAATTTTTTTTTAAAAAAAAAACCCACCGTGCTGTAATTGTATTCAGGAATATTCTGGCATGACTTGAGTGCTGGGTGTCACAACAGAATTGAGTTAAATTTGCTTGGGTGCCTTAAATTTCCTTTAAGATCTGAAAACAAATTGAGTTGAAACTTATTTCTGTATTTCCTTGGTTTGTAATGACTGTTGCAATTATTTTTTTAAATGTAATGTTTTCCTACACATAAATTACTGAAGTCAGCCTAGCTTTAATACCTGGAAAGATATTAGAACAAAATATCAAATGTGTAAATATCTAAAGGATAACAGGAAAATAAGGACTAGCCAACACGGATTTGTCAAGAACAAATCAAGCCAAAATCAACTTAATTTCATTCTTTGACAGGGTACTGGCCTACTGGATGTAGGAAGTAGAAGATGTGATATATCATGTTTTAATAAGGCTTTTAACACAAAGGGAACTATGGTCTAGATGAAATTATTATAAGGTGGGTACAGAAGTGATTGAAAGATCATATTTTAAAGGTATTACGGGTTCGCTGTCAAATTGAGAGTACATACTCAATGGTGTTCCCCAGAGGTCAATCCTAGGGCTGGTACTATTGAATATTTTCATTAATTACTTAGATAATGGAGCAGAGAGTGTGCTTATAAAACTTGCAGATGATACCAAGCTGGGAGGAACTGGATCACTTTGGAGGATAGCACTAAAATTCAAAATGACCTTGAAAAAATAGAGAACTGATCTGAAATCAACAAGATGAAAAACAGTAAGCAGCAAATACAAAATATTTCACCCAGGAAGGAATGCACAAACTACAAAACGAGGAAGAAACAGTTACTTACCTGTAACTAGTGTTCCTCGAGATGTGTTGCTCATTTACGTTCCAACTCAGGTGTGTGCACACCACATGCATGGATCACTGGAAGGCTTTCCCCTAGACTACACGCAGGGTCGGCTGTGGCCATCGGAGGCACCCTGCAACCCTCTATATATAGCTCAGCCGACCCTGCCCATCTCCAGTTCCTTCTTGCCAGAATTCTGGCTGAGGGGAGGAGGGTGGGTATTGGAATGTACATGAGCAACACATCTCAAAGAACACTAGTTACAGGTAAGTAACTGCTTCTTCTTCTTCAAGTGATTGCTCATGTTAATTCCAACTCTGGTGATTTCCAAGCCTTACGTTGGAGGAGGGACAGAATTCTACAGCTTAGCCTTGTGCAGCACTGCTCTGCCAAACGCTGCATCCTCTCTCACCTGCTGGGTCAGTGCATAATGGGCAGCAAAGGTATGCACTGATGACCACATTGCCGCCTTACATATGTCCATGATGGGGACATGCGCCAGGAACACCGCTGAGGATGCCTGGGCCTGCATGGAGTGGGCTGTTAGCCACAGGGGCAGCATCTGGGCTAGCAGGTAGCATTGTTTGATACATGCTGTAATCCAAAACGAGAGGCAATGAGATGATACTGGCTCTCCTTTCATCCTGTCTGTGACCGCAACAAATAGTTGAGAAGATTTTCGAAAGGGCCGTGTACAGTCTATGTAAAAGGCTAACGCTCTTCTGACGTCTAGGGTGTGTAGACATCCCTCCCTTTCAGAGGTGTGAAGTTTGGGGTAGAAAACCAGGAGGAAAACGCCCTGTGAGGTGTGGAAGTGGGACACCACGTTGGGTAAAAAGGCCAGAGCACGTATGGGGGGATCTGACGTAAGCACTCGTAGCTCAGACACTCTCCTATCCAAGGTAATCGCCACAAGGAAGGTTGCCTTCCACGACAGGTACAGGAGGGAGCAGCACGCTAGTGGCTCGAATGGGGGGCCGGTGAGTCTGGAGAGGACAAATTTTAAGTCCCACTGGGCCACTGGGGGCCTAATACAAGGCAAGATCCTGTCCAGGTCTTTTAAGAAACACTTGAGAATGGGATCTGGAAAAAAAGACCCCCGGGATAAGCCCTCATGAAAGGCCAAGATGGCTGCCAGGTGGACCCTTACAGCTGAACTTGCGAGGCCCTTCTATTTCAACCCTAGGAGGTAGTCCAAGATGACTGGGACTGGCATAGCACATGCCCAAACCCCTACAGGGTCTCCAATACATGCTGTGGAAGGGACACCAGAGTGTCCAGAGAGTCTTTTGATGGGCAATCGACCTTGGCCAGCCAGGCTTGTAGAGGCCTCAGCCGTAGGCGGGGGTGTCCTACCATGTATGTGCACAAGGCCATGTGGCCTAGCAGTTTCGAGCAAGTTCAGAGCGTTGTCAGGGGGTGCTTGTTTAAGTTTCTGATTACATCCCTCATGAGGAATCGGGCTTGTGGCAGGGAAGCCCGCACTTCCTTTGAGTCCAGGATGGCCCAGATAAATTCTATCTGTTGTGTGGGGACCAGAGTGGATTTCTTTACACTGATCAAGAGGCCAAGTTTGGTGAAGGTTGAAGCGACTACTCTAAGGTGGGCACGGACCTCTTGTTAGGAGCGGCCTCTCACCAGGCAGTCATCCAGATAAGGGTACACCTGAATGTGCTGCCTTCTCAGGAAGGCTGCTACTACTGCTAAGCACTTTGTAAAAACTCGAAGTGCTGCTGAGAGACCAAACGGAAGAACTGCTAATTGGAGATGTTGTTGTCCGACCATGAATCGGAGAAAGCGTCTGTGGTGTGGTAAGATCACGATATGAAAGTAGGTATCTCTTAGGTCGAGGGCGGCATACCAGTCTCCTGGCTCCAGAGATAGGATGAAAGAAGCTAGGGAGACCATCCAGAATGTTATCTTGCGAAGAAATTTGTTTAGTCCTCGAAGATCCAGGATGGGTCATGACCCTCCCCTCCCTTCACTTTTGGAATTAGAAAGTATCAGGAGAAGAAGCCCTTCCCCCTCCAGTTTTCTGGCACCTCCTGAACTGCACCCATAGTGAGGAGGGCCTGCACCTTAGTGTCGAGTAGATGATCATGAAGGGAAGGGAGGGCAGGAAGGAGATATAGATGAGAATTGGAGTGAGTACCCCCACTTCACCAAACACAGGATACATTGGTCCAAGGTGATGTTGGAACATGCATGGTAAAATTGGGCTAATCTGTCTCCAAAGAGAAGGGTTAATGGATCCGGCTTTAAATCCATTATGCCATCCTTGGGCTAATCCTCAAAAGTTTTTCTTGAGCCTCAGTTGGTTGCATGAATTGTTCTTAGACTGACCCAAGGACCTCTAGCCTCAGAGACGGCTGTTGCGACCTCCTCGTGGGGAGAAGTCCCCCCAGGACTGGTAGTAAGAAGATGGCGGCTGACAGCAGAATAGGTGCCTTTGGGGGGCTGGGGTATGCAGACCTAGTGACTTGAGCGTGGCCCAGGAGTCCTTCAGGGTCTTGAGTTTGGCATCTGAGATGAGAAGACGTCCTGCCCTTCAAAGAGTAAGTCCTGGATTGTCATTTGGACTTCATGAGGCAAGCCAAAGGCCTAGAGCCATGAGCTCTGCCTCATTGTGCTGTCTGATGCCATAGCTCTGGTGGCCGTGTCTGCCGCATCCAGAGCTGACTGAAGAAGGGCTGTTGACATGACCTTGCCCTCCTTGACCATCGCCATGAGGTCAGATCTTGAGTCCTGTGGTACCATTGCTGAGAACTTCTCCATGGCCACCCAAGAGTTAAACCTGTACTGGCTAAGAATAGCTTGCTGGTTTGTTATTCTCGGGTGTAGGCTCCCAGTCAAGTAATTCTTTCTCCCAAACAAGTCCAGTTTTTTTATGTCCTTCGGTTTGGAGGCCTTGGAGGCCTTGTCGTTCTTTCTTCTTAGCTGCTGCCACCACCACCAAAGCCCCATGATGGGTGCGTGTAAAAATGTTCGTGCCCTTTCGATGGGACGAAGTATTTTCTCTTTACCCTTTTGGCAGTGGGAGGGATAGAGACTGGGGTATGCCAGAGGGTCTTAAGTTAGTTTCCCTTATAGTTTTAATCAGAGGGAAAGCCACCTTGAACG
The DNA here is from genome assembly GCA_007922175.1 of Pelusios castaneus. Taxonomy (NCBI): domain Eukaryota; kingdom Metazoa; phylum Chordata; order Testudines; family Pelomedusidae; genus Pelusios; species Pelusios castaneus. The sequence continues at coordinate 1,549,247 of ML685910.1, read as the reverse complement.
GTCCCTCTGGTGTTAAAATGTCCACCATACGATCTGCGTCTTCTACTACTTCCTCCACCTGAAGATCCATGTTTCTTGCTACTCTTCTGAGTAGTTCCTGGTGGGCTCTGCTATCATCAGGGAGAGGTTCAGGGGTGGCTCCTGCTACTACCTCATCAGGTATAGATGATGAAGACCCTCCCTGGGCCTCCTAGGGGATTTGAGGGTCCGCTGGGCAAGTGGCTGTAGACGCAGGGGCACGCTCTCACCTGTGGCTTCCTGCCTCTACTGAGTCCAGGTCTGAATCTCTCCCCCAAGTCTGGCGGGGCACTTGCTCTCTGTGAGGGTAGTGGCCTGGGTCCCGCTGATAGAGAGCGGCCAGCTACCGAACCCTGCCATTGGTGATAGGCCCATGGTGTCCCAAAGGGCCACTGTGGGGGCATATGCCACTGTGGGTGGTGAGATGGGTGTCCTCTAGATTTGCTGCTCCTGCTGGCCTGGGAGATCACCAAGCCCTCCTCTGATCCCGAAGAGAATTGACTGTGGGAAGATCAAGGAGGGGCAGTGCCATGGGGCACCAGGGACCAGCGCAGAGTATTGTCCGACACGGGCTGTTTAAGAACTGGTGGCAGTGGGTCTTGTTGCCATGGTGAGTGGTGCTGTGGTGGGCCTACTACCACCACTACCATCAGAGGTACCGGGAAACTGTGCCAGGCTGATGCAGTACCAGCCGGTGCCGGTCGAGGGGCCTCATCAGCAACCGCCATCTGGCCTGTTGTGTTGCCGGTTCCGATGAGCAGTGCTGTGGAGATGGCGGCTTCAGGGGCGTCAGTTTGCCCCTTGAGGGCACCAATGATCTCAGTGATGGTGTGGGAGCCAGTGCCAAGGCGCTCACGTGGGAGGGCAGTGCCATCTGCTCAATTAGCTCCCTGGCCACCTTGAATGTTTCAGGGGTGGAGGAAAGCGATAAATCCTCTTCCAAGATGCCCTGCATCGAAGAAGACTCCAAAACCGGACTCAACAGACACCGGGTCGGGGCCAGAGTTGACGGTGCCCTGGAATGTAGTGCTGGGGTTGAGTGCCCCATCTTGGGCCGCACTTTAGACTCTGCCCTGGCCGGTTTGGTCGAAGAAGAGCATCTCCTCTCCTCACCTTTGCCAGTACCCAGGAGTGTGATCGATGCCAGTGGGAGCCTCTCGCTGGGGCCATCAGTGCCACAGAATGGCAGTGCCAGGGCTCTTTTCCAGAGTCTTTGCTCCTTCTGACCACCAGTGCACTTTGAACCAACCCAGTCCTACCCGAACTGGAATCTCCCGCTTCTGTTGGATGGAGAGCCTCCTCCATCATTAGGAGCTTTAGTCTCTGTTCTCTCTCCCGAGTGCCTGGCTTGAAACTCCTGCAGATTTTACACTCGTCTTGCAAATGCAACTAATCCAAGCACTTCAGACACAACAAATGAGGGTCGTCTCTGGGCATAAATTTGCTGGAGGAGAGGCAGGCCTTGAAGCCGGGCATACCCTGGCCTCCGGGCCTGGGGAGGCTCCAAGATCACTCTTAACTATTGTTCTACCTAAGTACCACTAGGAATAACTAAAGACTCTTAAGAATTTCAAACACTTACTAAGCAAAGGGGAATAGATAGCTGCACGAACAAGCAACTGTTCCAGCAACCGTCATGACGGTAAGAAGGAACTGGAGAAGGGGAGGGTTGGCTGAGCTATATAGAGGGCTGCAGGGCGCACCCAGTGGCCACAGTCGACCCTGCGGATAGGCTAGGGGAAAACTTTAGGGTGATCCATGCATGCAGCAAGCGCACACCTGAGTTGGAATTGACATAAGCAATCACTCAAAGAACAACTAGCTAGATAGTGATAATGTTGAAAAAGATCTGGGATTTACAGTTGATCACAAACTGAATATAAATCAACATTATGATGCAGTTGTGAAAAAAGCTAAAATTCTTGGGTGTATTAACAGCAAGACAGACATAGGAGGTAACTGCCCTGCAGAGGCTTCATCTGGAGTACTGTGTCCAGTTCTGGGCATCAGACTTCAGGAATCATAGAATCATAGAATAATAGGGTTGGAAGAGACCTCACGAGGTCATCTAGTCCAACCCCCTGGTAAAAAGCAGGACCACTCCCCCTAAATGATCTGGCTGGACAAACTGGAGAGAGTTCGGAACTGTGCAACAAAATAATCATAATAGGTTTAGAAAACATGATGTACAAAGAAAGGTTAAAAAACTAGGCATGTTTAGTCTTGGGAAAAGATGACTCAGGTAGACCCGATATCAGTCTTCAAATATTGTGAAGAGCTCTTATAAAGAGGATGCTAGTAAGCAATTCCCCATGTCCACTGAAGGGAGAACAAGAAGCAATGTGTTTGATCTGCAGCAAAGATAATTTAGGTTAATTATTAGGAAAACCTTTTTAAACATAAAAGTAGTTAAGCTCTGAAATAGAATCCCATGGAATGTTGTGGACTCCTCAGCACTGGAGGTTTATTAAGAACAGAATGGAAAAATACCTGTCATGGTAGTGTATGTTCATTTAGTCCTGACTTAGCACATGCGCTGGACTTGACTTCTCAAGATCTCTTCCAGCCCTACGTTTCTAAGATTCTATACCTTATCTACAAGTAAGTCCCCCCTTGGATTTCCCGTTTTTAATTATTTTTATTTTAATACATGAACATTAGACAAGAGAACCAAACAGAATGCTATCATGTGATACATAAAGGAGCTGAATCTATTTAACAACCTTAAATCATTTTAATTTTAAATTTAGGGCCAAATGGACCAGTTCACTCTGGTTATTTTGTACTACTAAAGAGCAACACAAAGCAGCCAAAGCAAGTGAATCTGGCAATTAATTTGCTAGGATATGGCCAAGGAACTTTTAAGAGCAGTGACATATGAAGGCCAAATAATCTACTAATGACAATTCTAGACACCTGTACAGCCACCCCACACCCCACCCCTACCTCTGCCACTGAGCCATTTCAACAAACAGAACTACAGCATGCAAATTAGCTAGAATCTAAGGATGATTGAGTTTCCTCTGATATCACAATGGCTTCACAGAGCTTGAGCTATTGACATGACCCTGTAGTTTAACCTGTAAAAATTAGATACAATAATAACTCCAGAGGCAATGCTGCTAACATTATCATTGTGTATTCCATGAGTACCCTTCTGGGGAACTAAAACAGCAAACAGAATCTAGATAATGTGGATATCACTTACAGTAATACAGGAGAAGTATTGTTGGTTCTTCATTTTCCATTCTTTAACACAAGATTGAGGGACTGTCAGCTGCAAAGAGCTTAGTAACAGAGAATCTTGCAGCCTGTCACAAAGTTGATACTATTTGTCACCAGGAAATGCATCTAGATTTCTTTCTTGCAAGTAGGCTGACAATCAGAGACTATGACATTGTTAGACACAATCTTCATGGAAAATATGACAGCTGTTTGTATGAAATCTGATAGATGATGTAGTTGGTCGGCAAGACCTCTACTTCATCTCACTGTAACAATGTTAGGTCAGTTAAAAGTTGCAAGTGTTAATAAACCTCCTGATGAAGCCTGGAAGACCCCACTTTTACTAACACTTCAACATCCTTCCATACTGAGAAAGTCATAAGCCACCAATACTTCAAGGGGCTACAAAGGATTTGAGAAAAACTGACTGGATTTCTACAAATGATCCATGTCTCTTCTATGACCCTAAGAAGGCAGCCATCTTTTTCTCCACATAGTGCAAGCAGAGCTATTCTTTTGACCTCAGCTAGATCGCCTCAGCCAGTGGTTCAACTGTTGCCAGCCTCCTGCAAAATTAGCACTGCCACATTCTCACTGGATAGGAATGATGATCCTCATAATAACCACCATCCCTAGATTTCATTTCAATTTCAGAATCCATTCTGAAACACAGAGAAAATAGAGTGATCAGGAACAGTCAGCATGGACTCACCAAGGGCAAATCGTGCCTGACCAACTTGATTGGATTTGTGGATGTGGGAATAGCTGTCAACGTGATATATCTCGACTGTAGCAAAGCTTTTGATACGGTTTCCCACAGCATTCTTGTCAGCAAGTTAAGGAAGTATGGGTTGGATGAATGGACCGTAAGGTAGATAGAAAACTGGCTAGATCTTCGGTCTCAGAGGATAGGAATCAATGGCTCAATGTCTAGTTGGCAACCAGTAACAAACGGACTGCCCCAAGGGTAGGTTCTGTTCAACATGTTCATTAATGATCTGGATGGTGGGATAGATTGCACGCTCAGTAAATTCACAGATGACATGAAGCTGGGGGAATGGTAGACACGCTAGAGGGCAGGGATAAGATTCAGGGATACCTAGACAAATTGGAGCATGGGGCCAAAAAAAATTTCATGAGGTTCAACAAGGACAAGTGCAAAGTCCTTCACTTAGTATGGAAAAATCCCATGTACTGCTACAGGCTGGGGACCGATCAGCTAAGTAGCAATACTGTAGAAAAGGTCCTGGGGGTGATGGTGGATGGGAAGCTGGATATGAGTCAACTGTGTGCTCTTGTTGCCAAAAAGGGCCAATGGCATATTGGGTTGCATCAGTAGGAGTGTTGCCAGCAGATTGAGGGATGTGATTATTCCCCTCTATTTGGCACTGGTGAGGCCACATGTGGAATATTGTGTCCCGGTTTGGGCTCTCTAGTACAGAAAGGATGTAGACAAATTAGAAAGAGTCCAGCAGAGGGCAACGAAAATGATTAGGGAGCTGGGGCACATGACTTACAAGGAGAGACTGAAGGAACTAGGCTTATTTATGCTGCAGAAGAGAAGACTGAGGGGGCATTTGATAGCAACCTTCAACTACTTGAAGGGGTGTTCCAAAGAGGAGGGAGCTAGGCTATTTTCAGTAGTAACAGAGGACAGAACAAGGAGGAATGGTTTCAGGTTACAGCTGGGGAGGTTGAGGTTGGATATTAGGAAAAACTTTCTCACTAGGAGGGTGGTGAAGCATTGGAATGAGTTGCCTAGGCAGGTGGTGGAATCTCTGTCTTTGGAAACATTTAAGGCCTGGTTAAACAAAACCCTGGCTGCAATGATTTAGTGGGAGTGGTCCTGCTTTTAACACGGGGTTGGACTAGATGACCTCATGAGGTCCCTTCCAAACCTAAGAATCTATGATTCTAATATTCATTGTAACTGCAGGAAATCAGACTGGAAAAATATTCAGGGGTGACCAATTAATATGTACCAAGCATGCCATATAATACTGCTGAAGAAAAAGCTTATATTCGGTTCTGAAAAGCCATCTTCATAGCAGTCACTAAATCCATCCCACATAGCTATCAAATGTCTCACACACCTCGCTTATATGACGAATGTGCAGAACTTTTGAAGCTTAGAGATTTTATATCACCTCATTGGCAGCCTCATCACACATCACAGGTAACACTAAGATAAATTATTTCAAATATGGACATTAGAAGATCTAGCAGAGAAATGTGGAAAGACAACAGAGTCCTCGTGCGATTAATAAATCTGTTAGTCTTTAAAAGTGCCACAGGACTCTGTTGTCTTTTTACAATAGACTAACACGGCTACCCCTTTGGAATCAGAAAAATGTGGTCACTCATAAAGAAGCTGGAAGAAGCACCTATACATCAGAGTAAAATATCCCCAAGCAGCATTGTTATACCTAACTAAGATGGCGAAAGCCAAGCAGCATTGTCATACCTAACATACATGGCAAAAGCCAACAGAAATTAGCCCTTTCTCTAACCATCTCTCTGGCAAACACTAAGCTGTGCCAAGTCAAATAGGAACAAGCTGCTCCCTCTGTTAGAAACTCCTTCCTCATTTTTTAGCCTGATGAAACACCGCCAGGCTGTGTCTCATGCAAGCACAACTGTTTCAGATGGAAGATAAGGACTGTGGCGAATGATCACACCTGGGTACTTGGAACAGCCCTCTGTGTAGCTATGGGGTGGCTGAGGACACCGCACACCTACTGAATGGCTGCTCCTCTCATGCTGATCTATTAGGAGGACTTTCCAGACATCACATTGCTGACCTCAAGCTACTGAACTGCTAAAATGTGCGATGTCTACATAAGCTCTTTAAATTTTCTTTTTAAATTTAAATATCTGTTTTAGCTCTCAATTTTGAACTTTTTAGATGACCTTTATATTAACTTTGCTTTGTCTGTCTGCTTGTCTGTATTCCCAGTGTAGCATGTACAGTGGCCACCCAGCCTTTTGAAAACAAATCCATTCATAATGCTTAAAATGTCTCATACAAGAAGTCTGACCAATCTGAATTACTTTTGCATTTGTTTTGTCCCTTTAAGTGCATTGGTTTTAAGGTCATCTATTCTAAATAACTTGTTTTTTTATATCTTTTTAAATATTTATTGAACCAGCTGTGCATTCAGTAATAACTTAGTTACAATAAACAAGACCACCTGTTAAAGACTAACAAATTTATTTATAGCATGACCTTTCATGGGGAAAAAATCCCACTTCGTCAGACACTTTGAAGTGGGATTTTCTCCCACGAAAGCTTATGCAATAAATGTCTTTAAAAGTGCTACAGGACTCCTTGTTTGTTTGGCTGATCTAAACTAACATGGCTACCCCTTTGGAACTAGTCAACATGCAAGGCACAGAATTGGAACTTACTTACAACAAAATTTCTTCAAATCTAGCCTACATAAATGACTTAAGTTTCAAGACTGTATTGTTCCATTATTAAGATCATATCGGCAAAACAGGACTGGCAAATATTGTTTCTTAAAGAGCCTTTTTTAATTTTTTTTTTTAACTGAAGTACTTAGAAACTGACAAAGTTAATTCTGTTTTGAAAGAGTGTGATTTAAGAGTGAAGAGTAAATGGTGTTCTTTGAACTTCAAAGAGGTTGATACAACACTTAAAATGCAAATCTGAACTCAGACTTGACTACGGAGTAGACACTAATGCTTAAATAGTAAGTTTCACACAGAATGGGGGAAAAAAGAATAAATTACTACATATGGAGAGCTAATGTGATCAGGTAGCTTTAGTTTCTGTTAATTAACTGTCTTCTCTTACAAATTGCCAATGAATATCTCTCCTGAATTAAATCTACACAGCAGTTGCAGATCCCAAAAGAACTGCAAAACAGTAGTTCCCATCAGCATTAATAACTCCCATTGACTTGGATCAGAGAAAGCCCTAACCTCTAAGATTTCCAAGGATCCCATTGGTGCCAAGATACAATCAGATCATTCTTTCAGTGTGTTCTAGGAATAAGAAAAATGCTCTTCCTTTCATCTTCAGAAAGATTCCTCTGGCTTTTCAAACCCTCCAAAAAATTCACTATTTAGACACTTCAGCTTCTGATCCAGGTTCTTTAGACCCAGTGTCTTCAGGACAGACCTACAACTCAAATTTCAAATCCAAGGAACTCTGTTCAAAGGAGAGATTACTCATCTTGTGATATAACTGGAATCCTTTCATGTGTGTACCCTCTGGGAGCACCAATTTAGATGCCCATGTGCCCCTACACCTTTGTTCACCTCTTGTGTAGATGGATGAGGCTTAGAGTGTGGGGGGAGAGAAGGAGGGAGCAGGAGACAAATAGTTTGGTTAATATGAAATTCAGAGGACAAGAATTTTTAAGAGATCATAAAGGTACCTTCTCTTTGGAGAACAAAAAAGGGAGAATCTGCCATTAGAAACCCCATTTACCCAACAAGCAAAAGTGATGGGCATCAACAAGGCCATCTTCAGAGACAGATACATCAACAAACACGTAGTTAATGGGTCAGAGGATTGTTTCATGGGATGGTTAAGAACCAGAGTGAGATCCCAAAGCAGTGTAGGGTCTGTAATCTAAGAAAAAACATTAATAAATCCTTTTAGGAATCTCACTGTGTTCAGATGAGCAAATACTGAGAAACCTTCTATTGGCACAAGGAAAATTGTCATTTCCACTAAATAAACCCTGAAGGAATACATAGAAAGGCCCAAATTTTTCAATTCCAACAAGTAATCCAAGATTAAGTAAAGAGACAAGTGGATAGGAGAAAGATGGCACAACTTATTCAAAAGATTATACCTTCTCTGTTTCTGAAGGCAAGTATGTCTAATAGATTTCTTTTTCTTATTTAAGAGTATATTTTGTACTTCTGATGAACATGTGATCTCTATTCCTCAGAACCATTGAGGAACTGAGCTTGTAGTTGCAGGAAGTTCAGAACAGGGTGAACCATCTCACCCACATCCTGAGACAATAGCTGAGAGTTCGATCGTGACCCACCACAGAGGGTAAGAAATGAGTTTGATGAGGTAAGGAAACAAAACTTGTCTTGGCCAAGTTGGTGCAATCAAAATGACTGGCTTGGTCCTGTCTGATCTTGATAAGGACCTTCAAAAGCAATGGAGTTGGCGGATATGTACAGAAAAGATCCTTTGTCCATGTAACGAAGAAAGCATCTCCTAGAGATTGGGGATTGAGCCCTCTCTGGAACAGAATTTCTTACACTTTGTGTTGGCTCCCCTGGCAAAAAGTTCAACTCCTGGAAATCACCAAGCTAAGAATATTTTGCTAAGAACTCAAGAGTCCCACTACTATTGTCTGCTCAGATCACCCTCCATGGCTATTTTTATACCCAGGAATTTAGACTCTAAGATGACTGGCTGACTGGTTATGCACCAATACCAAAGCTTTATCGCAGGGGTAGGCAACCCCCAGCACGCGTGCCAACAGTGGCACACAAGCCCATTTGGAGCGGCACTCGGCATCCTCTGTGGCGCCACAGAAATTGCCACTCCTGCCACCAAGATACTCCAGGTGGCTTCTTTCAGGGGCAGCTGCAGTGCGGAGGTCCCTGCCATGTCCATGCCCAGGGCATACCATGTTAAGAAGCCACCCAGAGCGGCTCCTCTCTGTGGTGTGCTGCCATCAACAGGAGTGACTCCAGGTAAGAGGGGATAGAGGTCCCCAGGCACACTGCTGAGAGGAGCCCCTCCAGGTGGCTTCTTTCCATGAATGGGCTGTCAGCACCAGCTGAGGGTCGAAGAGCAGGGGCCGGCACAGGGGTCGGCAAAGTTTGCCAGCCCCTGTTTTATCGTTTCGAGGCAGAGTGAGCGGTATGTGCCTTGACCTCACAATTGATATGATACAGGGCTTCTCAACCTTTTCTGGGTTGTGCCGTGGTTAGCATCACAGCTAAACATTCACACCACAGTAGCCCTATCCATCAGAACAAACAGCCACCGCCTGCAAATTCAGCAGTGGTACTGGAACTGCAGGAAGCCTCCCACCACTGTAAAATCCTCAGCCAGCAGCAGTTTTGGAAGCGCTTAAAGAACATACCGTCCCCTGCCATTGAAACAATGCCGCAACCAATGCTGCTTTCAGAAGTGCTGCCAGAGAAAGAGCCCCCCCCCCCCCCCCAACCACCAAAAAAAACTCAGCACACCCAAGGCACTTTCAACAGCAGAAGTAAGCCCACTCCCTGCCACTGCAACTTGCCTCTCCCGCAGGAAGATACTCCACGCTGCTGGAAAGAGAAACCACCAGGAAGGCAGGGATTCTTTCAGAGATGGGGGTCCTTCTTTCCACAGGGGTCCTTTTTCAGTGGGAGGAGGGGGCATTTTTATGTTGTGACACAGCGATTGAGAACCACTGATATAATATATGCAAGCTGTATAGTCTGTCATGATCTTGAGAGACTTGTTTTTGAAGAGGGGAAGAAATCAGAGACTGCTGGTAATTCCAACAGATTGAGATGCAAGACCTGTTCCTGTTGTAACGAAGAATGTAAAAAATTTAATTTAAAAATAGAACATTTAAACAGTTAAATGCTGGAGTGTGGGGGGATGGGTGCGAGCTACTGGGCAGCTCTCACATGCAGGGAGCTGATCGGAGCCAAGCCCACTGCAGCACACCTCCCATGCATTGGGCTACCTGTCTCTTGCTGAGAGCCAAGCCGAAAATTGAGTACGGCAGGATCTCTGTGCTGATTAACACCTGTTAAACTTCATTCTATTTGTGGGCATGCATATCCCTAATGACTTACGTGTTGCCCTACAACCCTATAGGTACGGAGCATGTCATCTGTGGAAACCACAAAAAGCAAGTCAAGAAATATCCAAAGGTTGGAAGGCGCGAAGATTCAAGCTCATTCAGTCCCAAAAGGATACCTGAAATCTGCATTACCAGCACCACTGGCACTGCACAAGCCATTGACACCGGTACTGAGGGAGCCAAAGATTCCATTGGAGCTGGTGTCTTGGAGATAGTAGTCTTTGGTACAAACTCCTTTACCACTGAGGTGTGGGACTTGGTTGAAATCTTAATATCCAGTGAATTGAGAGCCTCCCTAGCACTTCTTTTGGAGCCAGTGATTAGTTCTTCTTTAATGAGGTACTTTCTGTTGTTTTGCTCCTCTTCTTCTCTTCCTCGTACTTGGAATCTCTTGGAACCACAACTGCAGTTATCAATATCACAGTCAAGAAGTGTTGGAAGCCAGGTTTTTGGAGCTGTTTTCCCCTTGGAAGCTCTTGGTAACCGGGGTCTCGATGACAGGGCACTAATATGCATGGAGAATCTCTGCACAGCGTGTTCTCTCTACGTCTGAAGCTGATTTTAAGGCTTGCTCCACTATTTATAGGCAATACTTAATGTTCTAGTTTTTACAGAATCTTCCCTTAAAAGAAGAACAGATTTTACATTTGCTGGGAAAGTGAGTCTCCCAACCATTGAATGCAGTAGAAGTGCCTGTCACTAACAAAGTTTGCTTCTTGACAAGAGAGGCACATTTTAAATTCCAGGGAGCCTGGCATCCCTGAGTCAGAAGAAATAGTTGTTCAAGCCCCTCATCAGGAAAAAAAGAAATGTGCGTGCCTACCAAGAAAAAAAAAGGGGAGCAAACATTCCAACTACAAGGTACTAACCCTACTACTTCTAAGAATCAACTACAAAGTTAAAACACTGATAATACAGGGAAATGTGTATACATCAAAGAGGCACAAGTTAGACTCAGACTCTGGCCTAAAGGTGCTTGAGAAAGAACTGAGGGCTGTTCACCTGCATAGCCCAATATAGCCACAATACAAGACTCAAGAATGTGTAGGGCGCATGTCCAAGCAGCATGGGAATTGCTACCAAAAATTTCCAGTCAAATGTACACCAGTCCATGTACACCTGAAGTGCAGCATCCACAGGGACACACACCACACACAAAAAAATTCCTCCTCTTGCTTGACTCATAGGAACCTCACTGGCAGGCTGAACAGTCTGAATCTACACTCAACAGTAGAACCAAAATGGACAGCTCAGAACCAGTGGCCACAAAGCCTTCTTAATTAAGAAAAGCATGTGCCTTCCCTCAAACTCCATCTGAAAAGAATCAGCATAAAAGTCTCAACTTTAAAACATATACCCGTCAGTCAGCCACTTTAGATATCTAGCCATGGGCATCAATCACTGAGGATCTGCCATTACTGGTCTCATTTATTGAAATCTGGCCACTTGCCAAAGACCATCATAGGCAAAAGCCAAACATTAGTAACTATGAAGAGCCCAAAACTGCAAAAGAGGCAAAAAAGGACCTAAAGGACCCCCTCCCCAAAAAAGAAGTCAGCCCTCAAATATATACACTTGCCATAAACAATCCACACAGTAAAACCTAAATTAAAAAGAAATTTTATTCTCTAAAAAGAAATCAAGTAAATGTTTTTGTGCAACATTTCCGACAGCAGAAAAGGGGGAGCTCTGGGAAAGTTATGGGGCAGGCCTATAACACTAAGTTTCTAGAAGAGGAAACATACTAACATCCTATGTAAAACACAGGAGGTAATTGTTCCATTCTATTTGGCACTGCTGAGTAAAGGGTCCAGTTCTGGCTGCCACACTTTAAAGAAAGATGTGGACAGTCCAAAGAAGAGTAACAAAAATGATAAAAGATTTAAAAAACACAACCTCTCAGGAAATATAGGGGTATATTTAGTCTAAAGAAGAGAATACTGAGGTGGGACATAACAGTATTCAAATATATGAAAGGCTGTTATACAAAGAAAAACAATCATTTTTTTCTCCTTGTTCACTGAGGTTAGACAAGAAGTAATGGGCTTAATTTGCAGCAAGAAAGATTTGTTATCTAGTAGGAAAAACTTTCTAAATGTAAGGGTAGTTGAGCACTGGAACAGTTTCCTCAGGTGCTGAATCCCCATCCTCAGAGGTTTTTAAAAATAGGTTAAAAGGATGTCTATCAGAGATGTTCTAAGTAAATTTAATCTTTCTTCAACACGGGGGAAATGAAGAGATGATCTCGACATCTCTTACAGTCCCATATTTCTACATGTACACATACAAATTATTTACTGCTAGTAAATGTTCTGTGTCCCACAAGGCAAAGCACACAATTGCTTTTAGTATGAATCTGCAAAGACGGTTATGACTGAAAATTGAAAGAGAATAATGCTGGCATTTACACTGAGTATTATCCATTTAAAATGCCTGAATGTTGAAGACTATCAATGTCTAGCTAATAAGGGCTTGTTACACTAGAACGTTGTACCACTTTATCTCTACCAGCATTTGGCAGTAAAACTCCCATGGTGTGGATGCTGGAATATCAGTACGAAGGTGCTGCTACCAGTGTTACTATTCCCATATGGGAAGGGAAATAACTGCACCAGCATAAGTCACATTTATAACTGCAACCACAGTAAGGCTTTTATCAGTATGATTTTGGTGAAAAGAAGGGGAGGGAACCACCCCATTCTCAACCAAAAGTTATACCAGTAAAACTTAAGTACAGACCAGGCTGCTGGAAGGGAACAGTAACCTTAAAGCTTGACTGTATCTTACCCCTGCACCAGCCTCCAACTTTCTGGATTCTCCTCCCTGGTGAATAGCTCCAGTACACTGCGCACTGCTTTTCCAGGCAGAGTGAAATTTACACAAATCTTGCCAGTATCACTGCTAACCACTATTGTTCTGGTTTCTAATAAATTAAAAGGACATCATTAATTTAAGCCATACTTCGGTCTGAATTTTTTGAATCCTACTATTGTTGTTACAAGAATCCACCAAGATAAATTATAAATGAAAAGTTCAGATTAAAACTCTCTGCTTATTCAATTTACCTTATGCATTTGCCATTACAATGCATGTCATCAGTAGCTCACACAATAAATAAATTCATTAGTCTTTAAAAGTACCACAGGACTCCTTGTTTGTTGTACTGCTTTTCCTGTAAACTCATTCTTATATTTGTGTGACTCTCTCATATGGTAACAGGACAGTGAAGAGAAGCATTTTTAAAATAAGTAAATGTGACTGATTATAAACCATTAACTTTGGCAGAAGATTTCAGGACAAATTTAACAACTAAAGTCCCTTTTAATTTTTTAATTTTTTTTAAACTGACTGTATACCAGAGGTTCCCAACCAGTGTGCCGCGGCAACTCCTTCAGTGTGCCACGAGAATCCCAAGAGCTGGGGTAATTGAAAATCTCCTGCCCTACACAGCCCAGCCACATGGGCTGAAGGGCAGGAAGAGCCCGCTTTGCAGCTTGCACTTCCTGGCCGCGGGTAAGTAGGGGCAGGGGGAAGGGGGGTGAATAGGGTTTGGGGAGGGCTGGTGGTAATAGAGGTCGGAGGGTGGGTGGGAGGAAATGGGGCACCTGTGAGACCCGTGGTGGGTGGGGTGGAGGGCTGGTGCTGGCCCCAACAAGGAGGGGCGTCCTGGCAGAAGTGGGCCCTGGCAAGGAACCAGGGCCACCCTGCCAGAGGCCCTGAGTCTCAGCCAGGACCCGCTCCTGCCTCAGCGGGGAGGCAGAGAATGGCTGCTGCTGGGGTCTGGTCCGGCTGGGACCAGGGGAGTCAGGCAGCAGCGGCCCAATTCGGCCCCAAACGGGAACCAGAGCTGCCGCCAGGCTCTGGCCCCAGCCTGGCCCTGGGGACGTGGGCAGCGGTGGCAGCCCAATCTGGCCCCGCCCAGGGTCCCAGAACTGCCGCTGAGGTCCAGCCCCAGTAACGCCAACAACCCGATCCAGCCCCAGCCGGACACCAGAGCCACCGCTGCCGGGATCCAGACCAAGGCCCGCTGCCAGGATCCAGCCCCGCCCAGGGTCCCAGAGCTGCCACCGACGTCCAGCCCCAGGGATGCAGGTGGCAGCAGCCCGATCCAGCCCCAGCCAGGGTCTGAGAGCCACCGGTGGTGGCGGGATCTGGCCCCAGCAGGGACCTCAGGATGCTGCCGATCACCTGATCTGGCCCAGCTGGGACCCAGGGACACTGGTGGCGGCAGGATCTGGCCCTGGTCCCAGTGGCTGGAGCTGGTTTGGGCTGTGCAGGGTGGATTTTTGGAGCTGCTTCCCCCAGGGGCTCTGTGGGGGGGAGGTATGGGGTTGGCAGGGCCACAGCAAGTCCTGCAAAAAGTCCAGGTGAGACCCGAAGGGGGCCAGTGAGGACCCTATGAGGCAGGGGGCCAGAGGGCTGGTGCTGGCCACCGTGGTGGGGGTGGCAGGGTCCGCCATCAGCTACAGGGACCCACTGGGAGGCAGGGGGTGCTGCTCCATGCTCCCCTGCCCTGCCCTCCCACTGGCCAGGTGCCCCCTGCCACCCCATATAGCCACTCGTCATCCCTTCCCCTCTCTTCTCTTGCCACCCATGCCCTGCTCCCCATATGGCTACCCTTGCCCTCTTTTCCCACCCCTGCCCTGCTCCCCACACTCTGTCCTGACACCCCACATGACCCTTGACCTCCCCTTTCCTCTCTTGCCACCCTGCCCTGCTACCCCTACAACCCCACAAAGCAACATTTCCCAACCAGTGTGCCGTGGTTCATGAATATTCATGAGTTGATTTGAGTTAATTTGAATATTTCTGAGTTTTTAATGGTGGTGTGCCTTGAAACAATTGAAAGAATCAAGGTGTGCCACGGCAGAGAAAAGGTTAGGAACCACTGGTATAGACTTCAGGTTAATGTGCCCTTTATATGAAAAGCAGTCAAATTAGGAAGCTATGCTACATGAAAAAATGTTTTTAAATCCCAGTTTCAAAAAGCCAAAATCTACAGCAAATAGTCCATATTACTACACTTACTTCCACGGCAATGCAGCTAAATAGTTCCAAATAATGACAAATGAAATTTCACACTAGTCAAGGTGAAGATCCTTAAATGAAGTTTCTTCTGTCTGAGAAATCCCAATAAGTGGCTAAAGTATTTTCATGGCTATTATACAGCCATGCCTCACAGAAAAAAAAGTGTAATCCACTTAGTGGTGTTACATCTTTTCCTCTTAGAGCTAAGTAGATTCAAAGCTCTTTCTGAAAGATAATTGTAATTTGTCCCCAATTAGGAAACAGTCACATGAATGAAAACTTTCTATAAAACTGTAATTAAAACTAAAACTGAGAATTCATTATCAGTTTAAAGTTGAACTTTGCAAAACATTTAAATTACCAACAAATTCAGCTAGAAATAAACGTGAACTTGCATCATTTTGACATAAAAAATTTTAGTTACATATCTGTGTGGATTACAATGTCTCACTCCTACTCAGAATGTTTAGGACTAATTTAACAAGATTATGAGGGAAAGAAAACTGACTTCCCTATAGTCCCAGATGAGTATTCTAAAAAACTGATTTTGTAATGTTATATCTGCCTAAACTACATATTTTCCTAGACTCAAGATTATCGCAAATTGACACAGAAATGAGTTTGCTTCTGTAAAATGTTATTCACTCTAATATTGTCCAATATAAAAACACTTTGATCCCAATCTCACTGCACACCTCACTACATCACACTGCATTCCCATGAGCAGTCTTGCAAAGGATAAAACAATTCTGTGTGCGGCCCATTTTCAAACAGGAATATTTCCAAAAATAAATACCAGCCAAACATTTTATTTTCTTGCTGATATCCATCTAGCCCATTGTCCCTAGTATGTTTGACATTCTGAATCCCCCCCTCTTTTCAAATAATGACAACAGTGTTCACAGTTAAAAATGCAACAATGTCTGAAATCAGAACCTGGAAAGCAAATCATGCTATACCTTTCCCCCAGCATACGCATGTGTGCACTCGAGATATCTGCTTTCTTTTAAGAAGTTACAGCAACTATTCTACTGATCTAAAACGCATTTTAAACAACCCACTCCACTTACTGGAAAGAATGCACCAAGTCATTAGCAATAATAAGAATAATAGTAGTGTTACAGAAGTTGGGAGCTACCTCCTTTAGAAATTTAGGGTTTCAATGAATGAATCAGAAGATGATGTAAAGAGGAGTTTACGTTTATTAGACACTAGGGAACATTTTGAGGAAGGAAGAGCCTATACAGAAGGGATGAGCTCTATCTTAATCAAAGTGGTGCCAAATCACTACCAAATTAAAATAATAAAGTATGGTGGCATTGTTGACCATAGTGGAGGGGGCACTGAAATTTGCCAAGGAGCACTCAAGTCAGATAAAGACATCTGTTAGAAACGTCAGTAACACAAAGGTATCTCTGTAATCAGAAGTTACAGCTGAACTGCGATAGGAATAGGTAGAGATAATTGCTGTTAAATCACCAAAATGTCACATTAAAGTAAAAAGAGCCACATGATGAAAAATGTTATATCTGTATATACAAATGCAAAAAGCTTGAAAGCAACAGTAAATGAATCTGAATGTATGGAAATGGACACAGTCCTGATAACACTGAAACGTGGCAGGGTGGGGAGGGAGTGAGGGGAGAAATCAGTGGGATACCATAATATCTGGCTAAACATGATATAAACAGGGCAAATCAGGTTGAAGATATGAAAGACTAGTATAGTAAAATATATACCTGGAAGATTCCATAAAATCTGGTAAATTCTCTGAATGGTGAGGACTATGCAATTGAATCTATAAGAATACAAATCTCAGATTATAAAACTATAAATACACAAGCAGAGTCATAAAACCAGCACCCAAATTAGGGAAAAAAGAGTGCACAAAGAAGATTAAAAGAGACAATCAAGTCTAATAAAGTACTAATAGGAAAATTCAGCTACTGACATATTAACTGGTCAAATGTCAAAACGTGATATGGGTTAGGGAAATAAAAAAAGCTCCAAAGTAAAAAAATAAAGAAATTAAAAACTTAAAATTAGGTATGGATGTTATTTAAATAAAACTATAACAATCTCAAAAGTCAGGCATATTTCTGAGTGAAAAAAAGCAAGAAGGCAAGAAGTAAACTATTATGACAAAACAGTACAGTTCAAGAGATTATTTAAGTCAAGTAAATCCAACCCCAGCAAATCCAATAAAAAGGAGCATAACTTAACAGCAGCATTAAGAAAGAAAGAAAGAAAGAAAGAAAGAAAGAAAGAAAGAAAGAAAGAAAGAAAGAAAGAAAGAAAGAAAGAAAGAAAGAAAGAAAGAAAGAAAGAAAGAAAAAGAAATTTAACAGAAACGGAGAGAAAAGAAACAGTGAGCCTCTAGACCACCATGGGGTAAAATAGAGAAATTAAGATAGATAAGAAAATTGCTGAGAAGCTAAGTCATTTATTTGCATCAGTCTTCACCACAGAAGATGTGAGGTGATTACCTACTCAGATTTAGTCTTTTCTGTTAATAATGGGGTGCCACCACTGGAATTTGATGTGTCAAAAGAAGGGGTGCAGGAACAAATTGACTAAAGAACTAAGACATTATGGTGGGAAAGATCATATCTGGATTAGAAACTGAGATAGAAAACAGTAAGAATAAATATGGCGCCACGAAGTTGAAAACTAGACCTAGTCCCATTTATTTATTCATTAATTCAAAAAGAGGACGAGTATTGTGGTGGCAGTATCTGCTGATTACAAAGTTACTTAGGTTAGCCAATATTGAAGAACACTGAGGAACCACAAAGGGACTTAACCAACCTACCTGACTAGAAAACATAGGCAATATGATGGCAGATGGAAATTCACTATTGATACTTACAAAGTAATGCACACTAAAAGAAAAGTAAACACTGCACATATCTTACTAGGTTTTAACTTATCTTACCCACTCAAGACAAGGACCCAAATTTCACTGTGGACAGTTCAATGAAAACCTCTTCTCAATGTGCATTGTGATCAAAAGAGTAAACAATGTTATGAGGCATAAAAGAAATTGGATGGAGAACACAGAAACTATTGAAATGCCATCATGAATCAATGGTACATCCTTACCTCAATTACTATGTTCAGTTCTGGTCTCCCCATACAGAGAATGTAGCTGAATTATGGTGGTTAAGAAAGATGAAAATTATTGGGGCACAAAAAAATCATCTGAATTAGATTGAAAAGAATGGGATCCGTCACCTAGAAAGAAGGTGAATAAGAAAGAACATGATAAAAGTATACAAAACAAATAGTATACAGAAGACAGATCTGGAACATCTGTTCATCCACTCAATGTAAAACCAGGGCAGCAGTTCAGTGCAAACAAGCCCTACAAGAGAAGAAAAGTCAAATGGGAAAGATGGAAAAAGCCTTAATATTTGCAACCAAATAATCAGAAAAATAGTTTTTTCTATTTCTTCTATCACACACTTTTGCACTATCAAGATAAGTTTTTGACAGCTAACGGCAGTTGAAGATCCAAGTGTAACAGGTGTCCAAAAACCACTTCTTTGATGGTTTAGCATCTGAATAATCTAGAAGTTTTGACATAATAGCCGTAAGTTTAGAAATTCTAGAAAGCATTCTTGCATCAATTTGATGATTACCTACTTTCTGACATAATGAGTAAATATCTTTCATAAACAGTCTGGTCACAAAGGAAAAGTATTGATTGTGAAATCCACTGTAGAAAGGAAAAAAGAAGCGGAGAACCGGAGAGAGACTGAAATCCAGAGTCCTCAGCATTAAAACTTCAGACACAATTCCTGTTGCTGCTGTATACTTCTCAAGTAACTGGGTTAGCGTACATGTTCCAGACTGGAATACCAAAACTGCAGAAGTATATCAATTTTTTGGCTGAAAATCTTAAGAACATCAGTAGAGTTTAAATATCTACATTTATCTTTTAGCAGAATTTTAAAATCTACCTATATCTAAGTAGTAAAATGGGAAAATGGATACAACAGAAAGACTAATAAAAGATTGGTCATAAAGAGTAACAAGATTGTGCGTCAATTTTTCACCAATAATTATATTCATACATTGTATTTACAAAAGAAATGTACTTTGTCTTAAATAGATGTGCAAGAGAGAAAGAAAGACATCAAGAAGCACAAGATATTTATATAGCAGTGTATAGATCACATTTCAGTTATCTTTCTAGGACAAACAGAGAAAAAGATTTGCAGAAAGAGAATCAATGAACTAGTCAGCAGCACAGTCAAACTACAGAAATGATTTTAAGTCAAGGGGCAAGCTTAGAGGCTGGATTTATTCAACGTTATTTAACGCCAACAATAAAAACTGGCACTTATTTTTGTATTCTGATTCCTTTTCTTCAGTTGAAAATAAGGAAATTTGTGATGTCAATGACAGCCTCTACAACTTTTTCCTACCACAGAAAATAAAAAACAGATGAATTAACTTTGTAACTATTACAACAGATCATATTACATTGAGCAGAATGGATTTACCATACTCTGACAAATGATCAGTTTTAGGTTCTCATGTTCACACCGTATTTATTTGGTGATGCTTGTTCCATGTTTTTCCCTTCCTTGAAGCAACTATTGTGTAGAGCAGTGTTTCTCAAATGGTGTTCCACAAAACTGGTGCTCTGCAGACTTAGTATAGGTGTTCTGTGACCTAACCAGGCCCTTTCCCATCCAGGGAGTTGGGGGGAGCTGAGTGAGAAGGAGGGAAGGAGTCATTTAAAATGCCCCAGCTACAGCAAAGCTTCCAGTGCACGGCAACAGATGTTGACGCATGCCTGGAAGCCTTGATGAGGCTGGAGCACTTTAAATCTCCTGCCACTGTTACCGGCTTTTTAAAGAAATTTCTCATCAGGTGTTCCACGTAAAATAATTAATACCTTTAGGCATTCCCCGGTTCACTAAAAATTGAGAAACACTGGTATAGAGCAACTGAACTGAGAAGTGAATTTTTTAGGTGTTAATAAACATGTCAAAAGAAAAGAACTCAACAAGTATGCAGCTTCTATTAGCAGTAACTATAAAAAAATGTAACATGTTCAATGATAACTTCTGTATTGTAGGTTGTTACCTCCACGGCACCCAGATTCACCCCCAGTTAGAGGCACTCTTACCTTCATAAGTCCTGTCTCATACTGTTCTCTAAATAGCATGCATTTCTAATGAGTCCGATTTCTTCCTGACAGAACATTCCAACGCTGCAATAGTCTTAAATTATACTAAGAACACTCACCTTTACCAAATGATTTATAATAAATTAATAAATAAAGAAGTAAATAAATAAAGTAGGCATTGGAGAACATCTGAAATAAGAATTTATTGCACAAGTCCAAGTGCCACTCAGGTTTACAACTTGCAACCATACATGAAAACAATTTTGTACCAAAACAGATTCTCAGCAGCATATTAATTTGTATTAACAATAGTGATTTACATTTCAATTGGGTTTGTATGAGGAAATCATTAAAAAACTATTTACATTAGCAAACAGATATTTAGTGTATTCAGAGTATTCTATATATAATCCATGCATTTCCTAGTAGTTGGAATCACCAAATAAGTACTCCAGAGACTTAAATACCTTTATGAAAGAACTCAGTGTAAACTGCTAATGTCTGAAAATAGATAATGTATTATGAAATGTTAGTTTCAACCCATAACAGGTATTTGGGCATCTGTTCTCCAGCAGGACACTTTTGAATTTCAAAGTATCATGAAAATACTGTAGTAACAAATTTTTTTGAAAAACACTTATAACATTGTGGTAAAGTGTTCAAAGGGCACTAACTGACTATCATTCTTTTAAGGCTATTTCATCATTATGCTCCCTGATGCCCATGAAAATGGCAAACACACAAAAATGACTATGTAAGCACTATATTCACTTTTTATTATTCACAGCAAATATACATAGCTCAATGTGTACTAACCGAATAACCAAAAACCGTTTGAATACTACAGCATACAAAATAGGTTACTCCAAGCCTATTTTGTGTTTGCAAGACCCTAAAGAAACATAAGACATCTCTTCCTCCCTTCTCAAATCCTGAATAATTATCCTTCCTCAACAACACAGGATCTGTTCATTCTTTCATCCAATTTAACTAAGAGTTTTTCCATTTTAATCTCTACAACAGTTTTATCAATTGAATATAAAGTTTCTTGCCTCATACTGTTTACTTTGCAAAATCAAGTGTTAAATATATTCTCTTGCTAAGTATATAATATTTAAAATGCTGAACATTTTTAAAACAAAAGCACCTAATAAATTAGGTAAGTACGAGATATTGCTCCATATAAATCTAATTTTTCCAACTGTTTATTTCCCTGTATAATACCAAGGGAGTTGGGTTTGGGGGGTGGGGGAAGGTGAGGTTGGTTTTTCTTAAAGAATCCTTATCCTATAAAGCAACTATATGCACAAACAAAAGTTTATTTAACTATCTGAAATTACTCAGGTTATCATTTTCAATGGGCAAGTTAATGACAACTGGAGCACTAGAGATCAATAGCAAACAACCAGTAGTGGTGCTGTTTTTTCAAATTTTCTCTTGGCATTGCAATACTTATTCTATAGATTTAAGAACTGTTTTGGTTCTTTCCCCTAGTTTTTTAGAGAGAGAGAGACACACACAATGTGAATGAGGTAGTATCTTATTGGACAGATACAAATATCCTTACTGCATTGATTATATGCCCAACTATTCTTCAAGTGATATAGATCTATTCAGTATGATAAAAGATATGGACAGGCAGTGTATCTCCCCATTCACAACCCAAATACACAGATTAGTTATTTAGAATGTAGTAGATAGAAGCTACTAGTTTTAACTTTAATCTCTAAAGTCTGTACTGTAAGAACTAATTTGATATTTACTGAGAGCATTTTCTATCACTTGTTTTGGGCATGTCATAGCCCACTTTTAACATGTCACCTTTAACTACTAGATTTACTACTATCATCTCACATAACTACAAGAGTCATATTTTATGTGAGGTAAGAAATAGACATACAAACCAATCCATCTATTAACCCTCTAATAAATAAGTTTTTTGATTTCTCATATACATCACTACCAAAAGAAAAGCGTACCACTGCATTTTACTAGAATACATCATTGATTTGTGCCCTTTTTTCCATACAGCAGTGTCATTAGGGAAGGCCTCAACAAATCAATGTTTCTGGTTGCCATGGCAACCAGTTTTAGTAGCCTGTCACCTAGCTCCACTGCAGAAATGTAATGGAGGAACACGCTCTGGTGACCAAAAGTAAAATTGCTGGTGCCTAGCTGTGAGCCAATTTTGTCTACCCCTGTATTAGGGCTTGCTTTGGAGTGGGGATAACATTAGGGCAACTATTAAAGAAAATATGGAAGAACATATTTGTTACCATTTACAAATGAAGTCATCCAGGAACTACGTAGCATATATATAGCAGAACAGATGAATGCCAAGAGAAAATAGATAACAAATCAAAAGAACAATACTGTAACAATGGGAAATGAGGAAGGGAAATTGTGAAGAATAAATATTTATTAGCTATGAAAGTGATGGATTTTTTAAAAGTTAGACACATGAGAAATAGTGATCTTGATCCTGCTGCCAGCTGAGATCTAATTTTGCAGCCATTGAAATCAACAGATTTGGCCATTTATTCAAGTGGAAGCAGAATCAAGCCTACTTTCATTTCATTAACTTCTCTCTAAATCAGAATTCAGATACCTCACAGGAAACCAATATAAATATTAGCTAATGGCAACAATTTCAGTTACACTCTTTCCTCCATACACATACACATGCATTACAAAGTGTGAAAATTAAAACAAATCCTTATGCATTTTTAGAAAAAAATATAACTGTAGTGGGATACACTGTCTGAAATTAGGAATTTCTAAAATGCTAAAATGAACGTCTATATTATAACTCTTGTTTTCTGTTCCAAAGTGATTTATGGGCCATAATTTGGATAAATTATGTATGGTTACATATGTTATGAGAAATATATTTGCTAAAATTCCTTTTATTACTATTTATGTAATTTTCCTGCAAGCACCAATCTTGCTCCATTACTGCTTCCTTTTGCTGTGTTGCTGATTAAGAGGAAAACATGTATTAAGTATTTTTGAAAATCTCATACAGTTAGAAAGCCACAAAATACTAAGATGCCTGGATATTATTTAAAAAGAAAAAAATGCCTGAGCCGTGTTCAGATTTCTGAGGATGCTTGCATAATTTTATCTTTTTTTCCAAAGTAAATTAACCACATCTCATCAAGATATATGAAATCCATAGAAGTCATATTTTCCATGCACCATTGTCCTCTACATCTACACTCAGACATAAATGCAACTCCACCAGAACAAACAATGCAAGCCTTTGAGTAACTTTCAAAGACCCAATATTTATAAAACCTTCAAACAAAAATATGGCATCTCCTTCCCCCATCCTACAAATGACATTGCCCTGAAGTTCAGAGCAAGCAATATTCATGCCTCAAATAGAAGAGTGACAGAGAAAGGTCTGATCTCTTGCAAAACAGCAGTATACTTTCAAGTCAAGAGCAATCAAGTGTATATATGTATTTATTTATCTTAAGAGGCTATTTGCTCACTTCAACTGTTGTGAAATAAGTGTAAGAAGGATCACAATTAAGCCAAGAAACCTATTTTAAAATGAAAATGACAAAATATTTTCTGCATATTTCCTGTTTGTGACAAATGCATGCTACGCATAAGTATATGTATAAATTGATAAATCTGTGTAAACTCATATATTAGTTTACTATAACAACATTAGCCCAAAACCATTTAACTGAAAGGGGAACTACAATAAAAAAAAATGTAAGAAAACTAAAATGTGAAGTGAAAAGGTAGTAAGTATCACTGCAAAAGTGAGGTTTCAAACAAAAACACCTCCCACTTACAACTTAGATAAGTAGCCACGTACTGCAGCCTCCTCAAGATAATGAAAAGAAACAAACTGTTATATAAAGCACTATCTACAAAGATATTACATAATACACTTGTAATTGATTCCATTCACTTTGCTCTTTTAGCAACCACAGCTGAAGAGTTTAGAAAAACTTACAGTACAGAAGACTAAACAAAACTAACCAGTTACTACTATGGTGAATATTCCTGTTGCATGAAGGCTAGATACAGAGACTATTACAGTCACATTCTTTATTCAAAGAAAAAATGTCAGCATTGACACTCTATTTATTGATACTTGCGCAAATACCAGCACACTATATCATGCATATAGCTTAGGAGGAGTTATTTTCAATCACGTCACTTACATGTCAAATCACATGCTGCATAGTCAACATACATGCATAACAAGTATCTTTATGCAGGTGGTGTTAGTGAGCTGTGATATATATAAGACCTGACTAGATGATCTGGTGATCCCTTCTGGCCCTAAACTTTGTGATATCGGTTATTCTGTTAGTATCCTGTGTTTATAATTATCTTTCAAGTTAAATATATACAAAAAACCCCAATGAAACAACAAAAAAATTTACATAAAATCACCCAAGCAAACTCATTCTTATAATTGTAAGTAAACCTTAATATCCCCACCCCATCTGCTTCTGTTTTTGCCTCCTCTTGCCATTTCATGTCTATTTCCAGTGGTTCTCAACTATTTACCATTGTCAGCAACACATGCAGTTCTCTTTATTTTACGTAAGCGACATCCGCACTACATATACACAATCTGTATCATCCTGAGGATGTTACATGGGCTGTGGCTGTGTGCTGATTGGGCCGCAAGCAGTTCAAGGGCCCCAAGTTGACAACCACTGGTTTAGAGTGTAACCTTTCTGGGTCAGACAACTTAGTTATATTTGACCTAAAGCAAATAACATATTTTGAGAATTCAGTTGCTTACATAATTAGGATTAGAGGAATTACATCCAAAATGGTGATTTGAGACAGTAAGACTAGTAATACTCTTGCTTTCAAAGGGGTAGCCATGTTAGATCTAGACCAACAAAACAAACAAGGAGTCTGGTGGCACTTTTAAAGACTAACAAATGTATTTATTGCATGAGCTTTTGAGGGAGAAAAGCATCTGATGAAGTGGGATTTTCTCCCATGAAAGCTCATGCGATAAATACTCTACCAGTAAAGAAAGGGTAAATTAATAATTGAACAGTTAACGTTGTAAAAATATTAAAAACAAACCAAATGGGTTTCTTGTCCCTCTAGTCACTATGGCTCCTGTTAACATTAATGGGAGTTACATACTGCAACAGTGCAAAGAATAAACCTGACAATTTGAATAGTTATAGTGTATATTAGGAAAGTATGATCCTACATTAATCAATCAATCAATCAATCACACACACTCCTCTCTCTCTCTCTCTCTCTCTCTCTCTCTCTCTCTCTCTCTCTCTCTCTCTCTCTCTCTCTCTCTCTCTCTCTCTCTCTCTCTCTCTCTCTCTCTCTCTCTCTCTCTCTCTCTCTCTCTCTCTCTCT
>ML685910.1:1498053-1512703 GCA_007922175.1 Pelusios castaneus | reverse complement strand
CTCCGTTGTGGTAAAGAACCGCTACGCAGCACTACAGACAGGAGATGCTTTTTAGCAGGGGGTTGGACTAGATGACCTCGTGAGGTCCCTTCCAACCCTATGATTGTATGTATGTATGTATGTATGTATGTATGTATGTATCGGTGTGCCTGACATTTTGACTTGTTCACAGGTTGCATTAATGCCACCATCTTGTTAGGCACTGAACTAGGACTCAAGAGATCTGAGTCCTCTTCCTGGCTTTATGCCCTGCCAGTGCCTTGATAAGTCAAATGGCCTCTCTTCCTTTATAACCATTTGTCTGGCTTGCCTAAGGATTGTTTGCTGCTTCCCTCTGATTCAATTGCCTTCTCTGTCACAAAAGGTTCTGAAATCCTAGCAACCAGCCTGGATGGTAAGCTGAAATCATAGAAGATAATATCATGGACTGAAAGAGCCTGTAATATTAATCTTAGTTTAACATCATGTTATCTTTTAGTTAATTGTGATTAACTCCTTAACTTAACTTATTTCTTTGATAAATTGTTGAACAAGTGTAAATAAGCTCGTAGGGTGGAGTGTACAGCATTGGGCCCTGTAAGAAGGTAGTTCCTGGGGTTGCATATGGGACTGAGGGTGTTTGCACTTGTACCTGTAGAAAAGGGGGTTAGATGGGGGTATTTGCAATAGCTTTAGGCATAAGTAAGTTTAGTCAATGGTAGAATAGGTCCTAGCTGAACCAACCTTCAAAGGTCTATTCTGCCTAACAACAAGCCCAAGCTAACCTGAAAGGGTCTTGTCTGCCCAGCAACATCTCCCCTGGACATCTGCCAAGAACTCGGCCGTCTTAAGAGTCTGCAAGAGCTCTGCAAACTAAAGTTGCAAGGAAGTCCTCTGCAAAAGGTGCGAAAACAAAGGTGGGGGCATGAGGGACTAAATCCCTATAAAAAAGCGCATTTTCCAGGGAATTCAGCTAGAGGCAGTGCTTTCTCAAGACGCCCCGATCCCAGGGCTTGCCTATGGGTCGATAGCCAGTGGGGAAAGCACTTAGCCAGACTCTTTGGTCTCAAGACGCACCGATGCCTGGGCTTGCCCTTGTGTCGAAAGCCAGTGGGGACCATTGAGTTAGGGTAGAGGCACCAGCGGCCCTCTTATTTACAATCCTCCTCGTGATTTCTTTGCTATTTCTCCTGTCACTATTGATTTCCCTTGTTCCCCTCTCATTCTCATTCCCCCTCTCATGGGAAAACAATCCAGTTTCCCTCACACTAGTATGGGCTATCAGTGGGCTTGGTCCCATACTCTACTGCTCATACCTCTTGACCTCCTGCGCTATGCCAAGGGCCTCCAAACAGTCACCAGACAAAAGTAGGGCTATAATCCCTGAGGCCAAAAGGACCCTGGTCCGCCCGCAGCCCCCAACGAATAACACCCCGGGGGTGGACCTTAAACAGTGTAGCAGCGAGCAGTACCTACATAACCAATCGGTCAAATGAATGGTTTCTTAATGCAACAAAGCAGCACAGCCAAGATCCAATCTAGACTAGAACTTCCACTCCCCAGGCCTTTAAGAGGTTTCCATTTAAAATGTGTATGGAGTCTTTAGTAAGGTGTGGGCTTTGTTGTTTCACAGAAATCCCTGCCAGGTGATTTGGGCAGCAGCTGAGTAGCAGCATTTACACAAAGCAGCCATGCCCCCCCCCCCCCCCCCCCCCCCCCCCCCCGCCAGCAGGATGGAGGTGAGGGGCTACAAGAGATGGGAGATTAAGAAATTAGAAGGAAAGATGCCAAACACAGAGATGTGAGGATCTCTCCAACATTAGCAGTGTGCTGCTTAAGTAGAACAGATGGACAAAGAGCCTAGCCAGGAAACATGGGGATGGAGCATAAGTTCAAGGCTCTGCAATAGTATCTTGATTGCAGGGGAGTGTTTGTTTCTCAGATTTTTTGTGGGCGTAAAGGCAGAGTTAAATGGAGTCAGTTGCAATGTGAAGTTAGACCTCAAACCTTTGCAGTTGCTATTGTTTAATTGGATGTATCAGTTTATATTCACAGGGAAAGGAGTAGAAGTTGGTGGTGAGCAAACCTCAGAAGATTTCAGAGGCTCAGTTGTTAGAAGCACCTGCATTTAAATCCCTTTGTTGTTTTTACCCTCAGTTGTTGAAGCTCTCTCCTTTTTCCTTCCTGCTGCACAATCCGCCGATGGTCCCTGACTCCTGCCTGTCACTCTGTAAGGCTATCACAACATTCCTGCCCCAGGGCACCTCTTAGGACACAGGCCAGGGTTTGCAGTCACCAGGCCAGTGCTCTGTGAGGCCTGGGTGTTCTACCACATAGATCCCACTGTCAGCAGCTCCGCCCTCTAGCTGAGTCCCAGACAGTCTCCTCCCCCCAGAGTTGTCAACAAGCACAAGAAGAAACGAACACAAATGAAATTTCCCCAGCTAGGTTCACAGGCTCACATGGAAGAATAGTCCCATCAAGTCCACTTCCCTTCCTTCAGCATCATGCAAAGAGCTCTTGCCATCAGCCAGTTCTTGCTCCAGAACTGAGGATTGGAGGTCAGAACCTCTCCTCTCTGGTCTGCCACCAGTTATGCTGTGTTTTCCCTTTTTAAGCTTCTCCTTCCAAGTCTAACATCTTCATGGGTGTTGGGGACAAGGGCTAACTGTGCCCCCAATAGCTCACTAACCCTGTGCTGCCCAGTGTGGGGTTTGTATATCCCATCACAAGCCTCATGGTTCTTCATCTCTCATTATTTTACATCAGAGTAAAACAGGTGAAAATGAAGACAGAATTCATCCTCATGTCTCAGCAATAGCTCCATGTCTCTCTCAAGACTCCTGCCACTTGACCTCCAGTAAATCTTGGGTCCTTACCGTGCCCCACCAACCTTACCTTTCTATTGGCAGCCACTGCCGCCTCCTCCATGAACTGTGAAGATTCCACAGAAAGCACAGCAGCTCTAGGAGAACGTTCTCAGGCCCCACCCAGGGCTGAATTCAACCTGCACACAGTTTACACCCTTGAGTAATCAACTTTGATCCACTGTCAGCTGAGGCCCAGCAGCCAGGCTACCATAGTGGCTGTGACCCATGACAAGATCTTGTAAGGCAGGTGAGGCTACAGAGAATGTTGTATAGTAGCATTGTTAGTATACAGGGATTCTATTGCTAACTCTGGTCTTAATTCTGCAATCTTTATTTGAGCCAAACTTCCACTGACTTCACTGAGAATTTTGCTTATGTAGAAACAGCAGAATTGCTCTGTTTCCTCTCAAGGATGTATACCACATCACTGTACCCACTAGAAATCTATGCCATGGATAATCTATCTTTTAATGCATTTCCCTGCAGAATCAGCTGTTTTTAAGAAATGTTAGAAGCAGTCTCAGAAAACTGTCAGCAATTTTTGTCTTCACTCTCTGACACTGGAGAAGAGATCAGATCTTCACACCCTTCCCAGGAGAGAAGACCAATAGCCTAGAAGGCACATCTCTGAGAGAGATTACCAATTATTCACATTCTAGGGTAGGCTTAAAAAAAGAGTCCCATATGATCCAACCCCTGTCCCAGAATAGTGTAGAAGAATTTAAGCTCCTCTGTTTCACTTAAGTGTCTAGATTTTCACTTGTCAAATTTGAACTGAGTCTAAACTTATGCAATACCATCTTCTTGAGTCTGCAGACGACCTGAATAAAAATACCCCAAAACTGTCATTTATCACAATGGATTGCTAATCCCGAATCCTACTGATGAGCATGTAAATATAAATACCTTTAACTCTTTCATGCTGATATAATTTTAGCAGAAACATCCCATCATCCCAAGTTGCCTTCTGTTCCTTTCCAGATGACAAAAGGTTCCAGCTGTTACCTTATCCAGCTGCTAAAAGCTCTCCCTTGACAATTTATATGATGCAATTTTACACTCTCAATCTGACACCAGAAAATTTAAGAGCAACATAAAATAGTCTGAATTCAATCTCAAACTGAATGACACCACAAATTCTCTATGTAGCATGTTCATCATTTTCATATGTTATTAAACAACAATGCCCACTGTTGAAGTAACCTGAAGCTGCCATGGGATATTCAGTCTGCTGTATGCTAGTGAAATAGAAACCAGGGGGCTATGCTGCAGAATCTATGTCCATATTTCAGTAGCACACACAGGGCCTTGGCTACGTGTCTCTCAGAGCAGGGGTCTGCAACCTGCGGCTCCGGAGCCACATGTGGCTCTTTGGCTGCCCCCTTGTAGCTCTGGGCTCCAGGCCCACCCCCTGCCACTGGGGGAGCTGCGGGTGGCCTGCTCCTGGCTCCGGAGTTCCCTGCCACTGGAGGACCCTGTGGAGGGCCTGCTCCTGGTTCCAGGCTCCTCCTTCCCACCAGGGGACCCTGCACCAGGCACCCTGGCTCAGCTCCCCCCACCAGGAGGCTACACCCATTGCAGCTCTCAAAACACTTGGATATTGAAGGAATTTTTTTTTAAATGGCTCTTCTCTTTTGGGCTGCCGACCCCTGTCTCAGAGGAATGTATGAAGCCATCTTTACTACAAGATTACTGCACTGATTCAATCCTTTTTTCCTAAAAAGAGTTAACAAGCTCCTTCTGTTCCTCTGTTTTCAGCTTGTAGTCATAAATAGGTTTTAGACATATTTTGAGTGAATTTGATTTTTAAATCACCTATGAGTAGGTCTTGCAGATTTTTGCTGTCTGTCCACAAAATCTGAGGTAGAATTTGCCAAAACATCCTCCCAATTTTCAGTGACACATCATCCTCCATTTGAATCCTGGCACTCAGGTTATCAATCAGAGAAAAATTTGGAGTAAAAAGAGGGGATTAAAAAAATTGGAGTGTATTTCATGTTGGCAAAATGGGTTAGAATGACAACTCTGGCAGATACAACTTGTATTTCTATTGAACAGGTACAGCACTCCCATCTCTGAGGTTGTCAATCTAGCATTTTCACATACATTAAAACTACTTTAAACAAGACAAAACAAAACAAAAAATTTCATCAGGACAACTAGTTCTGGAAAAACACCACTGTCCCAGCACCCCTTTCACGTACCTCTCTGGGGTCCAAATATCAGACAGGAAACAAAAGCAACTCTGATGGGATGTGAAATTCAGGTGATCATGCTACAAACCACTGCATCTTCCTGTCAGGTACACTATACATCAAATGCATCAAGATCTTTGCAGGTGCTGTCACAATGTGGTTTTACCACTTTTTGATTTCCTTGGTAGCTGACTGGCAGCTTTATAAATCAAATTACAATCTGAGTGCTACAGGCACCAGTCCCCTGGATGAGCCACTAAATCAGACTAATTGAAACAACAAATATGCCTGAATAGTAGTTTAGTTCCTTGTGAAAATGTAGCCTTTACAACACACTACTTTTACTTCTGGCTTGACTTCATGGGACTTACTGACTAGTTGATATTTCTGCTTCTACTTTTGAAATGTATTGATTCTGAGAAATATACAATGAACTTCAAAAGTATCAGAATATGATTCTGTGCCCAAGTGAGACACATGGGCTATGTCTACACTTGGAAAAGTTAGGTTGACTTTGTTAAATCGACTTAAGGTCGGCTTTAAGTCGACTTAAAGCTGACCTTATTAAGTCAACTTAACAAAGTGGACTGAATCAACTTAAATTTAAGTTGACTTAGTCCACTTTGTTAAGTTGACCTAACCGCCCTTAAGTCAACTTAAGGAGTTGACTTAAGGCTTAACTTGACCTAATGGGCAGTTCTTATTAGGTCAACTTTAGCTTTCATTAAGTCAACTTAAGGAATTTCTTAAATCAACTTAATGAAAGTCAGGTGTAGACATGGAGTAATTTAGGTTGACTTAAGGGTCCTTAAGTGAACCTAAATTGCTAGTGTAGACATACCCATGGAGATTCAGAAACACCAAATTCAGTAAAGAGAGTTGCAGAAAACCCAGAATGGGTACTAATACATGTTCAGCTTGGATCAGTAGTTTCTTAAAATCATAAGTACCTGATGGCTGTTTTATGCCTTATCTGAAAGAAGCTCAAACTCCAGTCCATTTCCTAATGGTAAGAAGTCACATTACAAGAAAATACCACTGTGTCTGGACCTCCACTAATTACCATCCCTTGGTGATACTCTTAGAGGGGCCCTGGATTAAGACTGCACAAGGCCTCCAGTTCAGGGTGGACTGGAAAGGAAGCAGGGAAGAGAGGCTCACACTGACACTGCCCATGCTGTGCATGTTTCATGTAAGAAGAAAGAGGACATCAGTCTCCAGAGCCATCACACCAGCCATATTCATTACCCCAAAAAGAACTTAGAAACTTGGACCCACTTTGAACCTGGGAAAATTTGCCAAACAAAAAAGAGAATTTTGAAAGATTTAGGATATCAGAATGCAGGTCATCCCTCCTACCCATCTACACACAGATGTACATGCATTCAACAATTAATCCATTTTCTTACCTATACTCAAAAAATACACAGCATGTTTATGGTTTATTTCTATATCCTCCACAATGAACATTTAAATTTTATGAAGGGAAGTGATGGCATTTTTTAGAAGAAACCACAAGTATCTGTGACAGAGACCCCCTTGGCAAAGCATCCCCTGGTCTTTTCAAACAACTCTCACCTCAGACCTGAACAACTCACCACACCAAATATACATCTACAGGATACTTATTTGTAAAGAGTAACAGTTAAGATATTTACTACTGGAAGCTTGTAACTTGTCGAACTTCATTAGCACTGTAGTATGTATGTGTGGGTAATATTTAAGGAATTATGTATTTACTGTATATTGAAAGTATGCTTTATGGACTTGGAGTAAAAATTAACCACCGAGGACAGTGGGGAGTTGTCACCCTCCTCTGTGTTACTGATGATGATACAATACAAGGCTCAATTGTTTAGCCTTGTGCTAAAATCTTAATTCTAAGACATTCGATGGAAAACCATCAGAGGCAATTGCAACCAACTGAAGTCACATGAAGGTAAAAAAATATCTTTACAAGAAGACAAGGGTTTGTTCTGTCTGTGAATAGAAACAAAAGACTGTTTTCAATGAAACACCAATGGGAGAAGCACTTTGTATCCATTCACTGAGGAAACCCCTCATGGAGTAGAGGGGTGTTTGTGAATATTTGGATCCTGGTTCTTGAGAAGCCAGCTAATTCTCCAGCAGATTAATAACCCTAGTTCTGTACATAGATGTTTATGTTCTGTATATAGATGTTTATACTCTTAGATTCCCTCCTGTCCTTACAAATCTATGAAAATTCAACATAGTCTTGAAGTTCTGTTGTTATTCGAAGAATATAGGGCCTGATCCAAGACCCATTTAAATCAATGGAAAGACTCTTGTGGATTTAATTGGGATTTGGATCACACCCATACATAGCTCCTTAGCAAATAGTTTGAATCCATTGTCATAAAATGTGTATGTCCACATACCCTGCTTCTTAACACATTTCAAGCTCTGCACTTACACTACACACTCGAACACCCTGGGTGTTTTGGACGTACCTGGCAGACTATTCAGTCCATCTCTAAATACAGATCTTCATGCAGAAGTTTCTTCTAAAAGAGAGCAATTTTCTTCTAGTCCAGGCACCTGCTGTGAATGGCACCCTTCCTCCTCTGATGTATATTAAGCAGCTGCCAGTCCTGCAGCTTCTTCCTTAATAGGCACTGAGCAGTGTCGTGGGGTGTGTCTACACTTACAAATTAAGTCGACATAAACTTGCTTAAGTCGACTTAATTTAATCTGCGTCTACACTACATTTTCCGTAAGTCAACTTAAGCAGCAGCTTAAGTCGATTTAAGGAAAATTAAAGTTGACTTTATAAAACCTACTTTAAAGTTGACTTTACTGGCTAAGTTGACTTTATTAAGTCGATTTAGCCAGTGTAGACGCAGATTAGCCCTAAGTCGACTTTAAGTCGACTTAAATGGCTCCAGGGCTCCCCCACTGCCCTCCCTGCCAAGGTGGCTGGCACAGGCAAAGCCTGGTGTGCCCCCCACCCTACAGGGCTGGACAGAGCCCTGCCTACCCCGCTCCTATGCCCTGCCAGTGTCCCTGTCCTGCTCAGCCCCCATTATACCCAGGTACAATGGGGCAAATGCTGAGCCCGCTGGCACTTGGCAAGGGATGCCCCCCCTGCCACCATAAACTAGTCCCAGGTCCACCTAACCCCTACAAGTCAACTTAGGCATCCAGTGTGGATGCTCTAAGTCGATTTGGCAAGGTCCCCTTTAAGTCGACTTAATTTTTGAGTGTAGACATGCTAAGTTGACTTAAACTAACAAGTGTAGACATAGCCATGGTATAGTCTTTCTCATTATAAAGGGAGGGTATCTGGCTTCCTCCTCCTGTAGCCAGACCACTCCATGACATGGACCTTTCAAGAGGCACAAGGGATCGTGGTGAAGCTGTATTTTCCAGGGACACTTCCCAGTAAAACCCAGGCTGGCTCAGAAAGAGGTGGAGGTGACTTGCTTCCCTTTCAGTTCACACTGACCCAATGCACCTGCCAGGGATTAGGTGGTATTCTGCTGCTGGAGGGAGACATTTTTTTGAATGAGACAAAAAAATAAGACCCAGAACATCTGTAATCATTATTGGATTTCCTTCTGAACTCCCTAAACTCAGTGGCCAAATCCTGGGAGGTGATGAGAACCTAAACCTGCTGATGATTTAATTGGGGACCAGGGGTTCACAGGAGGCCTTTACTAGGAGCAGGCTGTGACAATACTCTGTCACTTTTATACAAAAGCAGAGGGATTAATCCTGATGCCCTAACCAAATTCTGTTTCAGGTACCTGCCAGCTGCCTGCATGAATGCCTCATAGGCTGCTAAGTCTAGCTTCTGACACAGGTTTGAGCCCAAGCTCTAATTCCATCCACACACAAATCAGTCTGACTCAGGTCCTAGGACTGTGTTCCAGGGATTGCATCAGAATTCGAGTCCTGCAGTGACTTGGATCCAAACCCTGTCCTTTTGCTGTGTGTATGCATCTCAAGCTGCAGACCTGACTCAGGTGGTCTGCATAGCACAATGTGGACACATTGTGAGACCTGGGACCAGCAATTATAAATCCAGGTTTACCATGCAGTGTGGACATTCATTGTGGGCTTGGAAACCCAAAGTCCACAAGCCCCTCAGTCTCAAAGGACTGAAATGCAGTGTAGACATGAATGCAGTATACACATGCCCTTACAGTTTCTATTAGAGGCAGTTGTCTTCACTTATAGTCCTAAACTGCTGAGTAGTTTTACTCTGCACTATTCAAGCCATGATATCTTACCCCAGTGGTACACATAGGGACACTTATTTATCTGTAGCTATTAGAATTGGTGTGGATTCTACTTTCATTCCCATCGGTGCAGCTCTCTTCAGGTCAGTGGGGTTGCCTAGAAAGATAAAATACCATTACTCACAGTTAAAACATTTATGAAGGGGCAGTGAGGATGTGCTGAAGAGCAAAAGGCAAATTCCCTTCTCTCCCCAGAGAATAAGCACGGTGAATCTGGAACATACATACCAGCTTTTAGGGAGGAGTTTCAAGGCTGCTCTTGAGCAGAGGTTGCCTTCCAGCACACTGCAAACACCAAATAAACTCTTCTTATTTAACTGCTGTGCTGTGTATGAGATGTGGAGTTGCAGTATGAAAAGATGGTGGTTAACAGACGACCTCTTATGTACAGATGAGCTCTTCTAGCACTCTGAGCACCTAAAAGTGATGCTTAATGTCTACCCTCAGCATAGCCAACACTCCACTGAAGTGGCTCTTGCAACGTCTCCTCAATACACCTCAAGTGGAGGCAACTTATTAAAACCACATTCGCTTTTATATTTAGGTTGCTAGATTCAGACAGCTGCAGAAAAAAGTTAGTCCCTCTTGAGAAGTTTCATTCCAGCGCAGAAGTGGATGACGTATGTTTGCCAACACCCATCATGAAGGCGGGCTGCCAGGCCAACAAGTATGTAACCACAGGACTTCGTGTGAAGGAACCATCGCTCATATAACAGTAGCTGGAAATGGAAAATAGTAATTTACATTTGAGGGCTAGATTTTCCCTGGTCTTCTGCAATGGTGAAGGGGAGCTGGATGAAGGAAGAACTCTACCAAGCCACCCATGCAGTTACAGGAGGAAATGAAGGTGAGCAGCATTGTGCACCCAATCCCTCTATTCATGAGCAAGCTGCAAGGGAGGTGTTAAGTCCTGGCTTCCCCTCCCTATGCCAGTGAGTGGAGCTGAGGGGAGGGACTGTGCTTTCCCTGGTAAAGAGCAGTGCTAAGAGCCTAAGGAGGGGACTGGCTTCTGATTCTGAGCTGCAACTTCAAAGCACTATCTACACAGTTACTTGTAGAGCACTCATGAGCACCCTGCCTACCCACATCCATCAATTGGGAGTGGGGGGCTTACTGCCACTGGCTATGTAGACATATCCTGAGAGAACAGAGAACCCATAAAGGGCCTGAGAAAGGCCATGGCAGGAAGAAGCCCATGGAGGCAATAGTGAGAGCTGGACTGAGCAGTCCTGGGCAGCTAGTTAAAGGGTCCCAGTGTAGGGGCAGGCCCGAGTTCCCTTACCAGAGACGGGTATGGTAGTATGAGGACTGAGAAGAGGGCAATGGAGAGCCCTAGGGAAGGGGGGTAAGGATCATAGGGCGCAGAGCTGGGGCCAAGGATTTGATCTAGGGAGACTGAACTTTTATTTTGGGACTCCATTTCCCCAGAAGGAGTAGACTTCAGTTGTGACCTGGCCAGCTCGCTGAATGACGGGAAGAAGCAGAGCACCAGAGTGGCCTTCGGCAGGGGAAAGAGCTGCTATGTTGTATCTAGCCATGAGGAGGGTGTCCAGCAGTGAGTCCCTTCCCTTCATACTCCATGAGGAGTAACACCTGCAAGCTCCTAGATCCTCTGCTGAAAAGGAATAAATTAAACGAGAGCTTTAAATAACCGAGTCTGTGTGATTGTGCCAACAGGGTTCGGGTGGGTGCAACATGCTTCTGGGCATGACAGCTATGTCTACACTTGTTAATTTAAGTCGACTTAACTAAGTCAAAAAAGTCGACTTTAAGTCGACTTTAAGTCAAATTAGCATGTGTACACTCAAAATTTAAGTCAACTTAAAGGGGACCTTGCCAAATCGACCTCGGCGTCCAAACTGGACTCCTAGGTCAACTTCCAGGAGCTAGGTGGACCTGGGACAAGTCCACGGTGGCAGGTGGGGCACCCCTTGCCAAGTGCCAGGGGGCTCAGCCTTTGTCCCATTGTATCTTGGTACAATGGGGCAAAGGGGGACAGGGACCCTGGCAGGGCATAAGGGCGGGGTGGGCAGGGCTCCGCCGTGCCCTGTGGGGGGGCACGCCAGGCTGTGGCTGTGCAAGCCACCCTAGCAGGGAGGGCAGTGGGGAAGCCCTGGAGCCCCCTAAGTCGACTTAAAGTCGATTTAGGGCTACTCCACATCTACACTGGCTAAGTTGACTTTCTAAAGTCGACTTAGCCAGCAAAGTCGACTTAAAAGGAGGTTTTATAAAGTCGACTTAAGCAGCTACTTAAGTCAACTTAAGGAAAGTGTAGTGTAGACGCAGAGTAAATTAAGTCGACTTAAGCAGGCTTAAGTCGACTTAATTCACAAGTGTAGACACACCCGACAATTCTGAGTTGGGTGCAGCAGCCCGTCTTGGGCGTCTGCCACAATAGATACAATCATGCAGATTTGAGAGGTGCAGCACTCCACTGTCAGATGTATTATGCCTTGACTGAAGTGTCCTGGCTCAACCTTCCTTAGGTGGCGGTCTAGATGAAAGTTAAAGTTCATTCAAAACCTTCAGAGGACACGTAGTATCCTGGCCAACATTCCCTCCCTCAATTAAAGAGAACAGTTTTCTAGTATAGGAGACTGTGTGAATTATTGCAGTGCACATAAGAGTCATTGTGTTTGCCTATACAGTCAATGGACTATCAGGTTCTAACTCATTACCATCTTAGCAAAGCACTTTGAACAGTCTTAAGCATGAAAAGCACCATAGAAAAACAGATTTTATTCTCCTAGAAACAGGGCCAGCCCAAGGGATTTTGGTGCCCTAGGCGAACTATGACTTTGGCACTCCCACCCATATGTTATAAAAGAAGATTCCATATTAATTTTTTTTTAAATAGAGAAAAAAATTCACTTCCGTCTAATTTGGTGTTCCTTAAAGTCCAGAGCCCTAGGTGACTGCCTAGTTCACCTATATGGTTGGACCAGCCCTGCCTAGAAAGGTATTAAGGAAAGTTAGAGGTGCTGTTGATATAAACAATATGGTATAATTGGCACATGTTCACAAAAGTAAAATCCAGCTTTGTGCATCAAAGCCAAAGGACACCTGTTTGTACACTACTCTTTCCAAAGTGCCACCTCTCCCCTATACTTTGAATGGTCTTTGCTCCCCAACGTGAGCCAGATGGTAAAGGGAGGGATATAAAATACTCAACTTTTCCTACTTTTAGAGGAAGAATTAGGAATCCAATCACAGAGCTTTTTCCAGCTATTTGAATGACTCTTAAAGTGAGTAGTTGACATCACTGACTAGAGCCTAGATCAGCAGGAACACCCTTTCCTGCTCTGAAATTCCCCCTTAATCCAGTCATGGCCCTTATACAGATCACTCTAACCTTTTGGCTACCATCCCTATGATATCAGAGCACTGCCCATGCATCTTATTTCTTATGAGGCCTTTTCACAGTCATCAATGCACCTCATTTGTAACTTGCTATACTTATATGGACTTTCACCCTGTTTTGCCTCTGCACCTCACTTCTGAACTGCGATCTCCATGTGCTCTTTCAGTTATTGACATCTGTCAATATCTCACAATCTTGACCTTCAATGCACCCTGGACACGCATGAACTGCCTGCCAAACTGGAATTTTTTTAAGCATTTCCTGCTAAATAGGCAAACATACTGTAGGGACTCAGTTGAGACTATAAACTCATTTTCACACCTGTGGTAACCAGAAGACCTTGAAAAATTATTCAGTTATGTTTGGGAGATGCCATATCACTCACATATCCTGAAAGTTTGTACGCTGGCCCTATGCACAGTGACATGACCGCAGTAAATAAGAGTTGTGGCGGCAAAAGGAATTGTTTTGCAGATACAGATCCACCCAAAACCACTGATTTGGCTCTGATCACCCCTAACAGAAGGTGGCATAAGGGGTACAATATGGATCATCTCTACTATAATAGAAGGGGGACCACTCTCCATGGCTGGCTAATGTAGTCAGGAGGGGATTGAAATAACAGCAAAAGGGGAGGGTAGAAAGAGGGAAGAAATGAACATTCAGCACAAAAATCAAGAGCAGAATTCATCAAAAAGCCAAAGGACACGAAGAGAAGAAATCCTTGTATTGCCTATGTACTAATGCTAGAAGCCTGAGTAACAAACAAAAGGAACTGGAATTATTCATTTATGAGCATAAATTCAATCTACTTGGTATTGCTGAAACCTGATGGAATGATTTGCACAACTGACCTGGTAACAATCAATTATTATAACCCATTTAGAAAAGACTGAGTGTGCAGATAAGGGAGGAGG
This sequence comes from Pelusios castaneus, assembly GCA_007922175.1. Lineage (NCBI taxonomy): Eukaryota > Metazoa > Chordata > Testudines > Pelomedusidae > Pelusios > Pelusios castaneus. The sequence continues at coordinate 1,499,119 of ML685910.1, read as the reverse complement.
GAATAGCACATTACATAAAATATGGCATTGCCTGTTTCAGACTCACTGATAACCTGAAAGAAAATTATCTTGAATGCTTATGGATCATTGTTCTAACAGATAAACCACAAGATGGGGTATTGTTGGTGACAACTACAGACCACCAGAACACACTATGGAATAGCATGACCACTTTCTTAAGCACCTATCTCTAGAACATGTGGGGAAAAAGTTCCGTGTGATCACAGGAGACTTCAATTTGAGTGACATATGCTAGAGGTCTCATGTAAGTAGTACTAAAACATCCTGGAAAATTTCTAAACCTTATAAATGATCATTTCCTAACTCAAAAAGTGTGGCAGCCAATATGGGGAAATTCTATATTAGACTTTGTCCTAACATAATGAGGGATTGATCACAGAACTAAAAGTTAATGGTAGCTTAGGTACAAGTGATTATGACTTGATCACATTTATAATATGCAAGCACAATACATTCCAGGGTAATGTAATTAATTCAAATCAATGTCGGTTATGGAAAACAGATCCTGTCTAATGTGGTATCTTCTTTTGATAAGTTTAGAAGTTTAGCTTCTAAAGGTAACAGGGTTGAAATAACATACTTAGACTTCCATAGGGCCTTTGAATTGGTACCATACAGCATTTTGATTAAAAAATTAATGTGATATAAAATTACTACAGCATACATTAAATGGATTAAAAAGTGGCTAACTGATAGATCTCAAAATGTCATTGTAAATAGGGAATTGTCATTGAATGGGTCTCTTTCTAGTGAGGTTCCACAAGGATTGGTTCTTGGCCAATGTTCCCTCTACAGTTTGGCGGCTTGTGTGCAAAATTTTCAAGCCGTGTGCAAAACCTTTTCTGAATAAACGACAAAAATTATACGCATTAATTGAAGTTGAAGTGATTATAAATAGAATTAATTAATTGGGTTTAATTAATTGAATTTGAACGAATTATGAATTGAAATTTAATTTTTAGAAAGGTTTTTATTTAAAATTCTTTTAAAGTTTTTTTGAAAGAAAGAAAGAAAGAAAGAAAGAAAGAAAGAAAGAAAGAAAGAA
>ML685910.1:1470861-1498043 GCA_007922175.1 Pelusios castaneus | reverse complement strand
GAAAGAAAGAAAGAAAGAAAGAAAGAAAGAAAGAAAGAAAGAAAGAAAGAAAAGCCGAGTCCACTGGCAGGAGGGACCTGACCGGGGCCCCGGGGAGGCTGCTGGTGCGGGGGACCTGTCCGGGGCCCCGGGAGGCTGCTGGCGAGGCGGAGTAGACCTCGGCCCCGGAGGCCGATCCTGGCCCCATGCTGGGAGGCCGAGGCTGTCGGTGGAGTGGAGCTGACCCCGGCCCCAGGCCAGGAAGTCAAGGTGGCCGGCGGGTGGGAGCCTGAGATCCCGCCCCGGCCGTGGCCACCCTGCTTCCTCGGCCTCATGGGGCGGGCAGGCCCGTGCACCTGCCCGGGCCCTGAGCCTGCCTGCTCCGTCCTGTGGGCAGGGAGGGCCAGCCCAAAGGCCAGGCACTGGCCGGGTCTGCTGCGGCAAAGCCGCACCCCGGGGATTTGGAGGGGGCGGCGGGGGCTGCCGGGCTGCGCGGGAGTCCCTCCATGCTGCGCGGGGGGTGCGATGGCTGCTGTGCGGCCGTGCACCCATGCAGCTTAGAGGGAACATAGTTCTTGGCCCTATGCTATTTAACATGATCAATGACCCGGAAGAAAACATGACATCAGCACTGATAACATTTGCAGACGACACAAAAATTGGGGAGCGAGGTAAATAATGAAGAAGGCAGGTCAATGATTCAGTGCAATCTAGACCATTTGGTAAACTGGGCACAAGCAAACTATGTGTTTTGATATAGCTAAATGTACATGTATACATCTGGGAACAAGGAATGTAGGCCATATTTACAAGATCGGGGTCTCTATCCTGGGCAGCAGTGATAATGAAGAAGATTTCGGGGTAATGGTGGATAACCAGCTGAACAGGAACAATCAGTGCAAAGCGGTGGCCAAAGAGCTAATGCAATCCTGAGATGCATAACAGGGGAATCTTTAGTAGGAGTCGAGAGATTATTTTACCTCTGTATTTGGTACTACATTTTGACCATTTTGAGATTTATCAGTTAGCCACTTTTAAATCCATATGCCATAGTAATTTTATATCATTTTAATTTTTTAATCAAAATGTTGTACGGTACCAATTCAAAGGCTTGATGGCAGTCTAAGTGTATTATTTCAACCATACTGGTACTGGTGCAACCATTGCTGGAATACTGTGGCCATTTCTATTGCTCCTAATTCAAGAAGGACATCGATAAATTGGAGAGGGCTCAGAGAAGAGCAAAGAATGAGTGAAGGATTAAAAATATGCTTTATAATGGCTGAGCTCCTTGAATCTATCCCTTTAGCTTAATAAAGAGGAGGTTAAGGAGTGCCTTGATTACACCTTAAAAGTACCTACATGGAGAACAGATATTTAATAATGGGTTCTTTGGTCTATCAGAGAAAGGCCTAACATGATCCAATGTCTGGAAGTTGTAGCTAGGCATATTTAGACTAGAAATAAGGCAAACCTTTTAAATAGTGAATAATTATCCATTGGGACAATTTACCAAGAGTCATGGTGCATTCTTCATCACTGAGCATTTTTAAAATAAGACTGGATGTTTTCTTAAAGACTGTTTTTTTTTCTTTTGTTTTGTTTTTTAAATGATTTGTCCTATGAATTTTTTTGGGAAGGTTTATGGCCCCCGTTATATAGAACGTCAGACTGCCCAAGCATTCTATCCTCTTGAATTCCCTTCATGAGAAGGAAGGCCCATGCCCAATTGTGAAACACTAAAAAAATCTATTTTGAAGTTTAAATGCATTGCTTTGCAGGAGGTCTGAGCTCAATCTCTCCCATTTCCCCGTGGTTTGCCAGGCACCTGGAAAGCAGCTGAGACAGCTCTCTCAGTACTCAGGAGGATGAAGTGCCTCAGGTTGTTTTGTAGCAACCACTCTGAGGCTATGTCTACACTTAGGAATTTAGGTCGACTTTACCAAGTCGACTTTACTAAGTCGACTTAAAGCTGGCCTTACTAAGTTGACTTATAGAGCCTACACTAGACTCTCTAAGTTGACTGGTTAGGTCCAGGGGGAGGCAAGGCTCCTTTGGAGCCTCGGCTCCCCAGGCTAAGGGGGATTATCCTGGGGACAGCAGGCAAGCCCCGGAGCGGTCTGGGGAAGAAGGGAGCACAGAGCTCCCTTCTGGCCCAGACCGCTCGGCTCCCTTGTCTCCAGGACCTGAGCGGTCCTGGCCAGAAAGGAGCCCTGTGGCTCCTTTCTGGCTGGAACTGCACTCCAGCTGACAGGGATCCCCTGGGGGTTCCCTATCAGCTGGAGAGCGGTCCCTGGCAGAAAGGAGCCCCACGCTCCCTTCTGGCCCGGACCGCTTGGGTCCTGGGCAGAAAGGAGCCGTGGGGCTCCCTTCGGCCAGGACCACTGGGGTCCCAGCCAGAAGGGAGCCCTGCGGGCCCTTCTCCCCAGGACCTGAATGGTCCCAGGGAGGAGGGAGCCATGACGAGCCGCTAGCAGCTTGTCCTGGGGAGAAGGGAGCAGGGGCTCCCTTTTTACCCTGCCCTAAGTCGACTTACTTTGTAAATCGACTTAGGGCATCCATACTGGCTTAAGTCGACTTAAGAAGTCGACTTAAGCCTTAAGTCGAGTTAAATCTAGGTCTAATTAAGTTGACTTAAGTTTTCCTTAAGTCGACTTAAGCAGCAGCTTAAGTTGACTTAAGGAAACTCCAGTGTGGACGCAGAGTAAATTAAATCGACTTAAGCCTGCTTAAATTGACTTAATTTATTAGTGTAGATCCACCTCGAGGGCCTTCCAACAACCTCAGATCCAGCATTCCAGCTGGAGGTCTGTCCTGTTACCCAGAGCCACGAAGCTGGAGGTCAGGAGGGAAGTGGAGAGAACATGAGGGAAACTGTTGGGGTTCCTAGAGGAATTCAGTGTCAGATGAAGTAGGAACACATACATTGACACCCACTTTTAAGACTGTGTCCCAAGGTCCTTACTCAGCTCTTATTCCACCAGTTCCCACAGGCTTCAGTAGGAACATGCCTGAGTAAAAGCCTCAGGATTTAGCCCATCAGGATGCTAGATATAATGAAGCTCCACTTACAGGGCCAAGTTATGCTCTTGGATCTGCATGCAAGGTTCATGTTGAAACGCAAGGGAACACTCTGAGGGAGAATTTGGCCAAAGGAAGAGTCAGATGGAATTCCCACATTGACTCCTACACTGTAATACCAGTTAGAGCCCAGCCCTGCAGTTCCTCTTCAAGCTAAATGTCAATCAACTCCAGCAGGAATAAGGACCTGACTGACAAAGGGATTCAGCGTAGGGCCTGTAGTGAACAGATGTGTCTAGAGAAAATGTTACTATAGAAAGGTTCCAATGTGTATGATAACTATGCTATGAGGCATACAGGAAAGAAGGTTAAGAACCTCACATTTAAAATGCTGGCTAAATGATTCACTATATTTTCCTATGGCATGGGAGAGCCTTCAGCTCAGAAGTTAGTGTACCTATCTTTAGGGTCCTGAAGTCCTGCTGTGCTGCTCCCGCTCTGCCATGATGACCCACTGTGTTGCGTTCTCGTCTGTGATAGATCCCAGGCAGTCACATTACCAACTTTGCCCACATATCTACACAAAAGACACCATCATGGGACCTAATCAAGCCAGTTACTCCATCAAGAGCTCATTCACCTGCTCATCCACCAATGTGATTTATGCCATCATGTGCCAGAAATGCCCCCCTGCCTTCTATATTGAACAAACAGGACAGCCTCTGCGCAAAAGAATAAATGGACGGAAGTCTGACATCAGAAATCACAACAATCAAAAACCAATAGGGGAACACTTCAATCTCCCGGCTCATTCCTTTGACGACTTGTTAATAGCGGTGCTCAAACAAATGAATAACAAATCACAGCTTCAAAAAGAAACTGCAAAAATGGATTTTATATGTAAATTTGACTCTGTTGCCTCAGGGTTAAACAGGAACTATGGATTTTATCTCATTACAACAGGTGATTTGACCTCACCTTCCTCTATATGCTGTTCCCCAGTGTTTGAATCCCAACACCAATTCTGATTTGCTGTTACAGCCTGACCTGATCCTGTGTCATACATTTCCCTGCCTTTAATTTCCTCCCATTCTGTAAGGTCCCGCTCTTCAAAGCATTTGACGAAGTAGGATTTTCTCCCACGAAAACTCATGTGATAAATAAATTTGTTAGTCTTTAAAAGTGCCACAGGACTCCTTGTTTGTTTGGCTGACCTAGACTAACACAGCTACACCTTTGGAACCTGATAAAAGTGATGGGGCCTAAGTTCTCATTGACTTCAGGTGATAGTTGCTCAGTATCCCTCAGGATTAGGCCTTCCATGGGTTAATCAAATACAATGTCTGTGCCCCACACAACCTTAAATGGCATTAGCAGAGCCTTTTAAAAGAAAAACTGATTAAAGGAACACAGCACCAGCACAACAAAGTTATCCCTATTCTTTAATTGCTATGAGGTTTGGTATCCACAGATCAGGCACTGGAAGATGAAGCTAGAACAACCATTTTCATCATCATTATGACAACAGAGCTATAGAAAATGTCTGCCCTGCTTCTTTCCATTCCAGTCTGTGCATATGGAGTCATAGTAACGGCTTTTGGATCAGATCCTCTGATGAGACCCCCTGATTTATTTGGTAAAACATCTGGAAAAAATGAAGACTTGTGGCAGTATAAATCCCCACAACAGGGAGGAGTGAGGTTTCAGCGGGAACAGCGATCCTGTCAGAAAAATCAAGGAAACCTGAGCTCTGCTGATGAGGCTGAGATTACTCTCAGGTTCAAAACCTCAAGCTTCGAACTGGCCTGTTACCATTTCACCCACTGGCTCAGGAGCCATCATGCAGAGCTGGTTCATCCTGGCACAGAGGAATGGACAGTAGCTAACAGCTTTCAATGTCTGTGGACCATGCCAGCACCAGCTAACTGATTTTCATATTCCCTTGCAGCTTGAATGGCGGTAGCAATTCTGCCCTTGACATTAATATGGTAGCTGCTGTTATAAATCACTGCATACTGTGGTGGCAGTATGAAATATTTGCCTTTCTCCCTCAAAGCAAATAGGGATAACTGGCCGCAAAGGGGCCTGAAATGCATAGCCCAGATCACCTAGGCTATGTTGCTATTATATGTGCATGTGTGTGGGGTGAGGATGACTTTTCCATGCCCCAGTTATTGCTACACATGTAAGTAAAGTAATGCAAGTTGTGAAAAGGGAAAGAAACAGCTAACTGTGGCGAATACTGATCAGGACGGAACAGAACCTATACAGGTGGGGCAAAAAAGCAGCGAAGTATTTTATGAAGTAAAAGGTTGGTTTCAGCTGGGCTAAGTTAGGGAAGTTTAACAGACATAGAAAGAGAATTGCTGGCTGAGTGAGCAGGAAAGTCTGGCTTTACTATTGAGTCACTGCGTAATTGCTTGTTATATATATTATATAAAAGAAAAAAATCAGGGCTATGGCAGAGCTAGAGCTCACCCAGGTACTTGACTCAGAATTATTTACTCTTTTCGCACTTCTTCATATAACAACCCATGTTCCAAATTTCAGAGCTAACGATATTTCTCCAGAGAGCTTTTGACACTATTTTTCCATCTCAATCCCCTTTCCAACAATTTGAATAATAGTTCAAAATACTAACCTGGATGCCAAGATTTTTGGTTTTCTTGGAGGGGGTGGAGGGTGGGGGGAGGGGTAGATGCTTATTTTTAATCAGATAAATTATTGCAGGAAACCAGCCACTTCTCTCCATTCAGTGTATACTCTATGGGGAATCCATCTAATACCCCTTCTCTTAGTGTGAAACAGAACCAGCAAGATGCTGTATCAAACCAGGGAAGAACAGAAAAGCTGGCATGGAGCACAGGGAATGAACAGGGAATGAAAGGAATGGATTATATGAACTCAAGCGAGCAAACTGCAGATAAAGAGGTGAGATGGAACCAGAACGTTATGTCTACACTTGCTAAAATTAGTTCGAATTAGTTCGAACTAACTAATTCGAACTAATTTTAGTTAGTTCGAATTAACTTAATTCGAACTAGAAAAAGTTAGTTCGAACTAAGCAAGTGTCATTCATGGCATTTGCTTAGTTTGAATTAGCGATCCCCATTCATTTCAAGGGCCAGTTAGTTCAAACTAAGAAATTAGTTCGAATTAACATGGCCACATTGGCTAATTCAAACTAGATAGTTCGAATTAAAGCCTTACTTCTAAAGCCCTATTCGAACTTATTAGTTCGAATTAAGGAAGCCCTTAATTCGAATTAACTAAAGCCTAGTGCAGCCATGGCTTTAGTTAGTTTGAATTAAGCCTCCTGAATTCGAACTAACTTGCCAGTGTAGACATAGCCTAAGTTCATTACACTGCTGGCTAACTGAGCTAGGCTAAGAGTGTGAGAGTTAGGTGGAGTAGAGTTTGCTTTATGAGGACATTGACTGGTGCTGGGGAGTAGCACTGGGTTGTTGCACCATTCCCTATCAGCAGCTGGTTCGACTCCTACCAGGTGGTTGTGGTAGTAAAAGGTTGTTCCCATCCTATGGCTGCTTGATGGCCTACATGAAATGAGTCTAGTGGTTTTACTCCAGTTCCCAAGGGTAGATGTTCACCTCACAAAAATCGCATTGTAATTGGAACTACTTAGTGCCTTTGTTGGCAGGCACAGAGAGACCCAGGCTGGAATGGAGTACAGAGAGCTCTCACCCCACTCACTGAGAACCCGTCTCAGCCAGTTTTCAGGACATCTGCAGGGCCACATGTGGTAAACTGGCACTGCTCTCTCGGTACTTTGTATTGTGTATGATGGTAACAGAGACCCCAGCCGAGCCTGGGGCTGCATTGTGCTGGGTTTGTACCCTCAGAGACAGTCTCTCACCTGCAGAGCTCATATCTAAACAGACAAAACAGAGAAGGAGAAGGCGTTGGGAAAGGATATTAGGAAAAACTTTCTCACTAGGAGGGTGGTGAAGCATTGGAATGGGCTATCTAGGGAGGTGGTAGAATCTCCATCTTTGGAGATTTTTAAGGCCCGGTTAGACAAAACCCTGGCTGGGGTGATTTAGTGGGAGTGGTCCTGCTTTTTAGCAGGGGGTTGGACTAGATGACCTCGTGAGGTCCCTTCCAACCCTATTATTCTATGATTCTATGAAACAGAGGGAAAGTGATTTCCGAGACCACGCAGCAGGGCAGGTGCAGAGCTAGGCACAGGAATAAAACCCATGTGTGAGTGCTAGGCCACGGGTCTCTAGCCACTAGAACCCATTAGATTTATGGCTTAAAAGAGCATTTCAGTCTCTTCAGTTGCCAATCTAGCACCTTCTAACCATTACAGATTCATGCAGCAGTTCTCAAGAGATATCAAAGAAATATCTGGGCAATGGGGCGGCTAAATATGTGTCAAAGCTGTCACATGGTGTAATCCATAGACACAAAATCCTTCCAGGGGAAAGTCAATCATAAGCAAAGAGAACAGGGGAAGTGTTAAGGTGAGATTTCTCAGACTCTAGAGCTACGACAACAAAATAATGACAGAGAATAAAGGCGTTGACTCAGTGGGAAGGGAAGGGAGAACAACCCAGACAAACAGGGAAACAAGTGGAAGAGTAACTCCCAGCTCTGGAAAGCCACCAATGGAGCACGACTTACTCGGACAGAAGAAAACAAATAAGAACACGCTTTCCGATCTGAGCAGCGATTGTGGGTGCCGGGGTTTTTGGGTACCTAACTTGAAACACCTTAAACGGCATGATTTTCAGAAAATGCTCTTTGAAAATCCAACCTCTCTATGTTGCCATCAGCAAACAGCAACTGGAACCAGCAGGCAGAAAGAAGAGCTGGCACACCTGAATATGGGCAAAGGCAACCACCCCAGACTCCACTTCCCCGGGGCAACCTGATGGCCAGTCTGAGTGCCAGGCTGCTTCTGCACTGGAAGTCTAGTGAGCAACTGAGGGACCTCCACCATTCCAGGGTGAGCGTTCTGCCTTGCAGTAGGACATCACAGCTGTAAATACTGTCTGTACTTCACTGGTGTAACAAAGAAAGGGCTCTGCACTGAGTGGAGACCTGGCCTTTGTGTGCAGACAGGGGAAAGCTCAAAGATGAAGGGATGTGTGACCATCACCATGGTTACTGTGCTCCATTTAAGTGGTAGAATTTGGAGGGCTGGGGAGAATGTGCAAGGATCCAGTTGTCTCCCAGAGCCTGGTACCCAGACTCAGTGTCAGGAAAATGAAGTTCCCCGTGGGAAGCACAGGAACCAATGCAATCACACCAAACCACAGTGCACGCTCCTGTACCACAAGAGCACCACCCAAGTCAGCTCTGGCAAGTGACACCTGCTGCTCCTGGTAGCTCAGTAATTGATAATTAGAAAAAAGGATGAGTTTGAATCAAACGAATTGTGGAGAAGAAGTGAATGACTTCATTTCTGCTGCCATTGTGGAAATGGCGAATATAAGTTTTTACTGTGTCTGGGGAAGCATTGATCTGGTTCCGCCTGATTTCCTAGCTCCATGATGAAGGTCTTTGTTGATTTTACAAAGGCCTTAGCGAGCAGCTTTCTCCCTTCACTTGTAAATAATTGATGAAAAGCCCTCTTCCGTTCCCCAACTCTTTTGGATTATTTAGATGAGTGTTTCTCAACCTTTTGGATAACAGGGACAAGCTTGCTACCTTCCTAAACTGCATCAGGGAGATCTCAGGGACTGGCGCTGGTCCATGGATGAGTTGTTGAGAAACACTGCTGTAGACTTGATGGACCAAGGCAGGAATTATCTGGGGCCCTACTGCACTCCATACAAAAGGTGAACAGGAATGTAGAATGAAGGCAGGACTCCCTGGCCATAAAATACCTGAATGTGCTTAGGACTAGAGGGGCTCTGAAGAGCTCTTATATTTTAACATGGAATGACAAGCCTTGTGGATGGGGGGATAATAGGGGATGTAGCATATTTTGACTTTAGTAAGGCTTTTGATACTGTCTCGTATGACCATCTCATAAACAAACTAGGAGTTTTGGAGTTCACCTGGAGGAGCGCCCATAAAGCCTTGTCTTTCAGGTATCTTTGAGCACTAGTACATCATCTTCAGAGGCTCTTACAGAGAAGACAACATGAATAGTGAGACAGCAGCTGTTGTGACCTGTGTGGGATGTGCCATGTTCATCTTTCTCCCTGAAGGTAGTACCAACTTCATCTGTACAAAGTGCAAGCTGGTCTCCATACTGGAAGAAAAGATTAAAGAGCTAGAGGCCCAAATATCCACCTTGCGGTGCACCAGAGGCCCAAATATCCACCCTGCAGTGCATCAGAGAGGATGAAGACTTTCTGGACAGGCGTCAGGACCTGATTCTGCAGGCACAGCATGCCAAAGAATCTGAGAGCATGGTGCAGACAGGACTGAAGACTGGGGAAGAAAATTGGCAGCACGTAACCTGCAGAGGATGTAAGAGGAGAACCCCTAGGTCCCCATCACAGATAGAGGCAAGTAACTGTTTTCAGGTTCTCTCTACAGGCATTGCTGCTGAGAATGCTTTGGAAGAGTCGTCTGAGAGAAGGGATCAAAAGGAAATGCTGTTGGTTGAAAGGCATGGGATGTATTGTCCTGGGGGTGGGGGCTCCATGACCAACACTCCCAAGAGGAAAAGGCAGATGATGGTGGTCGGGGATTCCCTCCTAAGGGGGATGGAGTCATCCATCTGCCGTCCAGACCAGGGAAACCAAGAAGTGTATTGCTTGCTGGGAGCTAGGATTTGAGATGTGACGGAGAGTCTGTGGAGACTCATCAAACCCTCAGACAACTACCCCTTTTTACTGATTCATGTGGGCGCCAATGATACAGCCAAGAATGATCTTGAGCGTATCACTGCAGACTATGTGGCTCTGGGAAGGAAGATAAAGGAGTTTGAGGCGCAGGTGATGTTCTCGTCCATCCTTCCTATTGATGGAAAAGGCCCAGGTAGAGACTGTCGCATTACGGAAACAAATGCATGGCTACACAGGTGGTGTCAGAGAGAGAGCTTTGGCTTCTGGAAAAACATCTTCGCAGACAGGCTGGCTAACCTAGTCAGGAGAGCTTTAAACTAGATTCCTCTGGGAATGGAATCCTAATCTCTGAGGTGAGTGGAGGAGGAGGACCCAGGAGAAAATGCAAGGAGAAAGGTGTGACAGGGGAGGCAATCGACAGGGGAAAGTAGGGTAATTGGCTTCGTATCTTAGGTGCCTGTACACAAATGCAAGGAGCTTGAGAAACAAGCAGGAAGAATTGGTAGTACTGGCACAGACAAGGAACTATGATGTAATTGGAATAACAGAGACATGGTGGGGTAGCTTGCATGACTGGAGCACTGCCATGGATGGGTATAAATTGTTCAGGAAAGACAGGCAGGGAAGAAGAGGTGGAGGAGTAGTGCTATATATAAAAGAGCTGTATGACTGCTCAGAGCTCCACTATGAAAGTGGAAATAAGTCGGTTGAAAGTCTGTGGGTTAAGTTTAGAGGAGAGTGCAACAAGGGTGATGTCATGGTGGGTGTCTGCTATAGACCGCCAGACCAGAAGGAGGAGATAGATGAGGTATTCTATGGACATCTAGCAGAAGTTTCCAGATCACAGGCCCTGGTTTGCATTGGGGGACTTCAATTACCCTGACATCTGCTGGGAGGGCAATACAGCAGTGCACAGAAAATCTAGGAAGTTTTTGGAGAGCATTGAGGACAACTTCCTGGTACAAATGCTGGAGGAACCAACTAGGGGCCTTGCTCCTTTTAACCTGCTGCTCACAAACAGAGAAGAATTGGTAGGGGAAGTGGAAGTGAACGGCAACCTGGGCAGCAGCAACCATGAGATGGTAGAGTTCGGGATCCTGATCAAAGGAAGAAAGGAAAAAAGCCGAACATAGACCCTGGACTTCAGAAAAACAGACTCTGGCTCCCTCAGGGAACTGATGGGCAGGATCCCCTGGGAGGCTAGTCTGAAGGGGGAAGGAGTCCAAGAGAGCTGGCTGTATTTTAAAGAAACCCTACTAAGGGCACAGGAAGATACCATTCCGATGTGCAAAAAGAATAGCAAATCTGGAAGGCGCCCAGTGTGGCTTAGCAGAGAACTCTGCATTGAGCTGAAACACAAAAGGGAAGCTTACAAGAAGTGGAAGCTTGGACAGATGACTAGGGAGGAGTATAACGATATTGCTCAGGCTTGCAAGCATAAAATCAGAAAGGCCAAAGGTCAATTGGAGTTGCAACTAGCAAGGGATGTGAAGGATAATGAAGGAATATTATGGGATTAATAGAAATAACAGGCTTGGAAATTCCCTTTTGTGGCTTTATTCAGCATGTTTGGAGAAAATTCAAGACTAGACAAACAAGTTTTCCCAAGCATTTAAGCAACCGTCCCATTTATTACTATGGGAACCCCAATGGCTTGGGTAACATGAGACACCACATATGCCTCCCCCTCTAATGAAAACGTCCTCCCCCCTAAAAATGTCCCTCCCCCCAAAAGCCCTCCCCTCCGCTAGAAAGAATAAACACTAAACTGGGAGATGAGGGTAGACTGCCCCATCTCCGGGCAAACCCTGGGGAATTATTCTGCCCCATGCTGAGGGGGTCGCCCTTACCTAAAGATCCAGCCAAGTAGGAGGCTTTCTCACTGTAGGTGGATTGCGGTGAACTTCTGGTGTACCCACACTAGAAGGTGGTATTGGTGGTGGCGTGACCACAGGTACTGGAGAAGTAGCAGGACCTGGAGAAGATGTTGTAGCTGGTTGGGCCTGGGTGGAGGCCGAAGGTGTTGAAGAGGTGGTTGGAGTAGGAGAGACATGAACAGCTGATCTGTGACTTAATGGTACATCACCGACAATGGTGAAGTCAGATGAGTCAGTTTGAGATGTATCCTCAGGATGGGTACGACCTGGTAGCAACTGATCAACATGCTGCCGCCAAGCCAGGCCATCCGCTGTCTGGACAGAGTAGGAAACAGGTCCCGTTTGGTCGATGATTGTTGCTGGAACCCATTTAGCTCCCGAAGCGTAGTTTCAAGTGAGGACAGGCTGGCCAATTGTAAAGGTGCGGTCCTTCGTTTTCGATGCATGTCTGATGACCTGGTCCTGCTGTTGGCGTTGAACCACTTGTCATGTTTCTTGTGGTTTCAACAAATCAAACAAGAGTGCAGCTGGTGTCCCATCATAAGGAAAGCTGGAGACACTTTAGTCATGGCCTGTGGAGTGTTTCTATAGGATAACAAGTTGTCCAGATGTTTCTGAAGAGGTGAACATCCCCTCGCAGATTTTAGAGCTTGCTTCATAGTCTGTACAAATCTTTCAGTGAGTCCATTGGTAGATGGATGATATGGTGCTGACCTGATGTGATGTATCGCATTGGCCTTCATAAAACTTTCAAAATCCTGGGAAATGAACTGCGGTCCATTGTGGCTCACCAGCTGCCCTGAGAGATCATAATGACTAAAGAAGCAATGTAGGTTTTGGATAGTGTTTTCCGTAATAGTGGACTGCATCACAGAGAATTCTGGCCTTTTAGAATGGGCATCAACAGCAATTAAAAACATACATCCTTTGAATGGGCCAGCAAAATCAACATGAATACGTTGTCATGGCCTTTCTGGGCAGTCCCACAGGTGAAGAGGTGCCAACTGAGGTGTGTTCCGGGTGCTTTGGCATGAGGTACAAGCTCTAGCCATTTCCTCGACGGCCCTGTCCAAGCATGGCCACCAAAAATATGCCACAGTGACTGGAATGGAGCTGTTCCAGCAAATGTGGACTTAATGAAGGCAGGATAATGACATGCATGCCCCACAACGAACACCCAGACTGTGTTGATAACTCCATCTGCCTAGACATATAAGGGTGGAGGTCAGGTGAGACCTGGAGTCAAGTAATGATGTTCCATGCATCACAAGATCCATAACTCGAGACAGTAGTGGGTCAACACATGTTGCTCTCCTTACTTAAGTAGCCGTGATAGGTGTGTTTTCCACCTGATCAAAGTAAAAGATTCCTCCTGGCCCAAATCTTGACAGGTTATGGTAATAGTAACCTTGAAAGACCATCTGCGTTGCAATGCAAAGACGATTTCCTATACTTGATCTCATATGTATATCCAGAAAGTATCAATGCCCATCATTGCATACGACTAGCAGCCAAAGGTGGAATGCCTATGAGTGGTCCAAAAATCGATGTCAGGGGCAATGGTCAGTGAGGAGCACAAATTTCTTCCAAACAGATACTGGTGAAATTTCCAGATGCCAAAAACAATTCTCGGTGCCTCATGTTCAATTTGGGCATAATTAATCTCTGCCCTGCTCAAGGTGTGTGACGCAAAAGCAATGGGCCTTCCTTCTCCTGGAGGAATAAAATGGGACAGCACAGCCCCAACTCCATAAGGGGAGGCATCACAGGCTAGCTGTAGAGGTAAGGATGGATCAAAGTATGTCAGAACCCTTGAATTTTTCAGTGTGAGCTTAGCTTTGTTGAATGCAACATCACAGGGTTCAGTCCAGATCCAGCCCCTCTTTGCCCTAAGGAGCTTATGTAAGGATTTCAGAAGTGTTACTAACTGTGGAATAAACTTGCCATAATAGTTCAGTAATCCTAAAAAAGAGTGAAGTTGGCTTACTTTCTGAGGGGGTGGCGCATCCATAGAATCATAGAATCATAGAATAATAGGGTTGGAAGGGACCTCATGAGGTCATCTAGTCCAACCCCCTGCTAAAAAGCAGGACCACTCCCCCTAAATTATCCCAGCCAGGGTTTTGTCTAACCGAGCCTTAAAAATCTCCAAAGATGAAGATTCTACCACCTCCCTAGATAGCCCATTCCAATGCTTCACCACTCTCCTAGTGAGAAAGTTTTTCCTAATATCCAACCTTGACCTCCCCAGCTGTAATTTGAAACCATTGCTCCTTGTTCTGTCCTCTGTTACCATCGAGAACAGCCTAGCTCCCTCCTCTTTGGAGCAACCCTTCTAGTAGTTGAAGGTTGCTATCAAATCTCCCCTCAGTCTTCTCTTCTGTAGACTAAATAAGCCTAGTTCCTTCAGTCTTTCCTCATAAGTCATGTGCCCCAGCCCCCTAATCATTTTTGTTGCCCTCCGCTGGACTCTTTCTAATTTGTCCACATCCTTTCTGTAGTGGGGAGCCCAAAACTGGACACAGTACTCCAGATGCGGCCTGACCAGTGTCGAATAGAGGGGAATTATCACATCCCTCGATCTGCTGGCAATACTCCTACTGATGCAGCCTAATATGCCATTGGCCTTTTTGGCAACAAGGGCACACTGTTGGCTCATATTCATCTTCCCGTCCACCATAACTCCCAGGTCCTTTTCTACAGTATTGCTACTTAGCTGATCGGTCCCCAGCCTGTAGCAGTGCATGGGATTTTTCCGTCCTAAGTGGAGGACTTTGCACTTGTCTTTGTTGAACCTCATGAGGTTTCTTTCGGCCCAGTGTTCCAATTTGTCCAAGTCTCCCTGGATCCTGTCCCTGCCCTCCAGAGTATCTACCATTCCCCCCAACTTGGTGTCATCCGCAAACTTACTAAGCACGCAGTCTATTCCATCATCAAGATCATTAATGAAGATGTTGAATAGAACCGGCCCCAGGACCGACCCCTGGGGCACTCCACTCGTTACCGGTTGCCAACCAGAGATCGAGCCATTGATTCCTACCCGCTGAGCCCGTTGATCTAACCAGTTTTCGATCCACCTTACAGTCCACTCGTCCAACCCATACTTCCTTAACTTGCCAACGAGAAAGCTGTGGGAAACCGTATCAAAAGCCTTGCTAAAGTCAAGGTATATCACGTCAACGGCTCTTCCCGCATCCACAAATCTAGTCATCTCATCATAGAAGGAAATCAGGTTGGTCAGGCACGATTTGCCCTTGGTGAATCCATGTTGACTGTTCCTGATCACTCTATTTTCCTCCAAGTGTTTCAGGATGGATTCCTTGAGGACCTGCTCCATGATTTTCCCAGGGATTGAGGTGAGGCTGACCGGTCTGTAGTTCCCCGGATCCTCCTTTTTCCCTTTCTTAAAGATAGGTACTATATTTGCCTTTTTCCAATCCTCCGGGACCACCCCCGTTCGCCACGAGTTCTCAAAGATAATGGCCAGCGGCTCTGCAATCACTTCCCCCAACTCCCTCAGCACCCTCGGATGCAGTTCATCCGGCCTCATGGACTTGTGCACATCCAATTTCATTAAGTGTTCCCTAACCTGACTTTCCATCACCGAGGGAATCACCATGATTGCCTTCACTTTGGCTGGAGACTTATGGAGGAAGCAGCAGCAATTATATGTCCCAAATATTCAACAGAGGGCTGGAAAAATTCACATTTTCTCAGCGAATGCATAGGCGGTATTCTTCCAATCTTGTAGGGTTGCTCTTAAGTTTGTAAGATGGTCTTCTTCATTCTTGACAGTGACCAGGATGTTGTCAAGATAGCACTCTACTCCCGATAAGCCACTCAAGATCTGATCCATGGCCCCCTGAAGCAAAGCTGGAGCCGAAGTAATCCCAAAAGGCAAGCGACAGTATCTGTATAGCCCCTTATGTGTTACAATAGTCAACAATTCTCATGATTCTTCCTTGACATGAATCTGTAAATACACTTGCCTCAAATCACTCTTGCTAAATTTTTGTCCCCCAGCCAAACCCATGAAGAGGTCCTCGATGCAGGGAAGGGGGTATTGTTCTGCATGTAACACTAAGTTAACAGTGACCTTAAAATCTCCACAAATCCAGTTGGAGCCATCTTTCTTCACTATTGGGATGATCGGGGTTGCCCACTGGCTATGATAACTGGCACTAAGGCTCCCTCCTTGACTAATCGCTCCAAGCCTGCTTCAACCTTGGATCTAATGGCAAATGGCATTGGTCTGGCCTTCAAACATTTTACTTGGCAGTCAGGTTTAATATTTAACTTCACAGTGATTCCTTTTATGCTGCCTAAGTCATCTCTGAAAAGAGCTGCATGTTTCACTAATATTGTTGCCAGACTTATTTCTGCTTCAGCCATTTGATGCACTTCTGCCCAATTGAGTTGGATCTTCCTAATCCAAGACCTTCCCATTAAGGCTGGGTAATTGCCTTTCACCACAAACAGTGATAGCCTTGCGGCCTGTTCATTGAGCTCTACTTTCACATCAGTAGTACCCAACAGGGGTACAGCCTCTCCTGTGTACCTCTTCAAGACAACTGTTGTCGGTTTAAGTGGCTGATGTCTAAAGTCCTTCTCATATACAATGTTGGAAACTAATGAAACGGCTGTGCCAGTGTCCAGTTCCATGTCGACAGGTTTACCGTCCAACAGTAATGTCACCCAGAATTTGCGTGGGCCAGCTGTTATAGACAAAACATGGAGTGACTCTTCATTTTCAGATTGGGTGTTACCATGATCACCTTCTGCCTGTTCTACTGCATGTAAATTTCCTTCTTGTTTCGTTGGCCCATCAGCTCATTTTTCTCCAGTCTGCCCTTTTTGCTTGGCTCATTTCTCTTTTGTTTGCATGCATGTTTGATGTGTCCTTTCTTGCCACATCGACAACACAGTAGTTCCTTACATCAGCACTCTGATGCATGATGACCCAGCTTTCCATACCAATGACATTTCCGCCTTCCCAGGGGCTGGGTGGTAGGTTCCGTGGATACCTTATGTACCCCTTCATTAGCCCTGATTAGTTGCACCTCCTGGGTGGCCCATTCCATAGAGATCGCAATATCGATGGCTTTCTGCAAGGTCAGCTGAGCTTCAGTTAGAAGGCGTTTCATTGTTGGTTCACAGTGCAGGCCACACACTACCCTGTCAAGTAGCATTTCATCTAACATATTCTTGAAATCACAGTATTCAGCCTGCTTCCTCAGAGCTGCTACAAATTGTTCAACCGATTCACTTTCACCTTGATTCCTGTGGTAGAACTGATATTTCTCTGCTATTATCAATGGTTTTTGGGAAAAATGTGCTCCCAGAATTTCCACCAGATTGTAATATGATTTTGCCTCAGGCTTCTCTGGATAAAGCAAATTACATAGCAAACTATAGGTCTTAGCTCCTATAATAGTCAAGAAAATGGGTACCTTTTTTTCATCACATATATCATTCCTGACCACAAAGTTCTGAAAGTGTGCTGTACACATATTCCACATGTCTGTGGCAGCATCAAAGTTCCCAGGGGAACCAGTGAGTGAAGCCATGGCTGAACCAGTAAGTGGAGCTATGGGTTCCCTCTTGTGGTTGTTTATCTCCCGTACATTGGCGTCACCAAGCAAATAGATAAGATTTCAACTCCAGTCACCATCCCCCTCCAAGCACATAGCACAGGCATGCAAAGAGTGAGAAGAAAATTCATTCTTACCTGGCTCAGGATTAACTGGGTTTACAAGATGTTCTCTCATCATCCTGTCTCGTCACCAGTTGATATGTATTAGGAATGATATGGGATTAATAGAAATAACAGGCTTGGAAGTTCCCTTATGTGGCTTTATTCAGCATGTCTGGAGAATCTGCAAGACTAGACAAATAGGTTTTCCCAAGCACTTAAGCAACCATCCCACTTATCACTATGGCAACCCCAATGGCCTGGGTAACCTGAAACAGCACTGGTAACAGGAAGGGGTTCTATGAGTATGTGAGGAACAAGAAGAGGATCAGGGATGGTGTAGGTCCCTTACTGATTGGGGCAGGCAACCTAGTGGCAGATAATGCAGAAAAGGCTGAAGTACTCAATGGTTTTTTAACCTCAGTCTTCACAGGTAGGGCCAGCTCCCAGGCTGTTGCATTGGGCAACACAGAATGGGGAGAAGGAGAGCAGCCCTCGGTGACGGAAGGTGAGGTTAGGGACTACCTAGAGAACTTGGACGTGCACAAGTGTATGGGGCCGGATGAACTGCATCCAAGGGTGCTGACGGAGTTGGCTGATGTGATTGCAGAGCCACTGGCCATTATATTTGAGAACTCGTGGCGATCGAGGGAGGTCCCAGATGATTTGGAAAAGGCAAAATATAATACCTATCTTTAAATAAGGAAAAAAGAAGGATCCTGGGAAACTACAGACTAATCAACCTAACCTCAATTCCTGAAAAAATCATGGAGCAGGTCCTCAAAAAAATCCATTCTGAAATGCTTAGAGGAAAACAGAGTGATCAGTCACAGTCAGCATGGATTCACCAAGGGCAAATCATGCCTGACCAATCTCAATGCTTTCTATGATGAGATAACTGGCTTTGTAGATGTGGGAATAGCTGGCGACGTGATATACCTCCACTTTAGCAAAGCTTTTGATACAGTTTCCCACAGCATTCTTGTCAGCAAGTTAAGGAAGTATGGGTTGGATGAATGGACCAGGAGGTGGATAGAAAGCTGGATAGATCAGTGGGCTCAGCGGTTAGGTCTCAATGGCCCAATGTCTAGTTGACAACCAATAAAAAGTGGAGTGCCCCAGGGGTCGGTCTTGGGGCCAGTTCTCTTCAACATCTTCTTTAATGATCTGTATGATGGGATAGATTGCACACTCTGTAAGTTTGCAGATGACACCAACTGGGGGAAATGGTTGATATGTTGAAGGGTAGAGATCGGATTCAGGGGGACCTAGACAAATTGGATCATTAGACCAAAAGAAATCTCATGAGGTTCAACAAGGACAAGTGCAAAGTCCTGCAGTTAGGACGAAAATATCCCAATGTACTGCTATAGGCTGGGGATTGATCGGCTAAGTAGCAGCTCTGTGGAAAAGGAGCTGGGGGTTATGGTGGATGGGAAGCTGGATATGAGTCAACAGTGTGCCCTTGTTGACAAAAAGGCTAACGTCATATTGGGCTGCATCAGTAGGAGCGCTGCCAGCAGATCGAGGGATGTGATTATTCCCCTCTATTCAGTACTGGTGAGGCCACATCTGGAATACAGTGTCCAGTTTTGGGCTCCCCACTATAGAAAGGATGTGGACAAATTAGGAAGAGTCCAGCGGAAGGCAACAAAAATTATTAGTGGGCTGGGGCACATAACTTATGAGGAGAGACTGAAGGAACTAGGCTTATTTAGTCTGCAGAAGAGAAGACTAAGGGCAGATTTGATAGCAACCTTCAACTACTTGAAGGGGTGCTCCAAAGAGGAGGAAGCTAGGCTATTCTCAATGATGACAAAGGACAGAACAAGGAGCAATGGTTTCAAGTTATAGCTGGGGAGTTCTAGGTTGGATATTAGGAAAAACTTTCTCACTAGGAGGGTGGTGAACCACTGGAATGGGTTATCTAGGGAGGTGGTGGAATCTCCATCTTTGGAGACTTTCAAGGCCTAGTTAGAGAAAACCCTGGCTGGGATGATTTAGTGGGAGTAGTCCTGCTTTTAGCCGCGGGTTGGACTAGATGACCTGATGAAGTCCCTTCCAGCCCTAATATTCTACGATTCTATGAAATACAGGCTAGCTAAAAGGGATATGTGTGTGCATGCATGTGTGTGTGTGTGCGCGCACGTGCATGTGCGCGCATGCGCACGTATAGCTGGTTGGAAAACCATTCCCAGAGAGTAATTTTCAGTAGCCACGCTGGAAGGACATATCAAATGGGGTCCCAGAGGGATCAGTTTTGGGTCCGGTTCTATTTCATAGCTTAATCAATGATTTAGATAATGGCATAGAATACACTTATACAGTTTGTGGATGATACCAAGCTGGGAGGGGTTGCAAGCGCTTTGGACGATAGGATTAAAATTCAAAATGATCTGGACAAACTAAAGAAATGGTCTGAAGTAAAGTGGATGAAATTTCAATAAGAACAAATGCAAAGACCTCCACCTAGGAAGGAGCAATCAATGGCACACAAACAAATGGGGAAGTGTCTACCGAGGAAGCACTGTGGTCCTTCATGGGGGGGGGGGGGCAACATTTCTGTGGGTCCCACACCAGTGTCCCGCCTCTGCCACTGTTGTAATGTTAAACAGGGACTATGGCTTTTTTTCTCATTACAACAGGTGATTTGACCTCATCTTCCTCTATATGCTGTTCCCCAGTGTTTGAATCTTAACGTCCACTTTGATTTGCTGTTACAGTCTGGCCTGATCCTACGTCTTACACTTCCCTTCATTTATTTTCCTCCCATTCTGTAAGTTCCCCACCTTCAAAGCGTCTGACAAAGTGGGATTTTCTCCCATGGAAGCTTATGCAATAAATAAATTTGTTAGTCTTTGTAAGTGCCATAGGAGTCCAGTTACCAGTTAGGTTTACATAGGCTGTTACAAATACTGTGAAGGTGTTTTTTAACCAAATCCAAAGTTGCACTTTTCTAGGACCTGCTTTCTCCCTCCTGAGGAGTTGTTGGTCCTTTACTATAATGCTTCCTCCTGTCATCAAGCAGTCATATCTGTGTGTAATGTCTGTGGTGTACATCCAACTACTCCTAGTAAATAATTTCATCTTTTAGCTCCTTTTGTTTTTTAATATTTCTGAGGGGGCCAGAGTCTCAAACGCCATACATTTCATGTAGTTTGATGTAAACTCTCTTACATTCTGACAACTACACACTAGATCTGAGCCATCTTTAATTTCACCCCTCCCTTGTTTGTTAATTATAATGCACATACACTTTTTCTCTACTACTTTCCTCCTTGACAACTGTCACTTTCTGTCATGCAATGTATACAAAACTAGATGTGATCCACAGTAGGTCAAAAGAGACTGTCAGATTTGTGTTTACTACACTACCTTACTGAAGGCACTAACCCAATCAGATCATTGAGGCCTATGCTGCAAAATCTGGTGGTCACCCTCGCTGGCTATTATTTCACTGATATTTAGGGAAGACAACTGCTGTTCATTTTATTTTTATTACTGTTAGAAGTGTAGAGAGATGCTTGTAGAAGGTTTTGGTTTTAGAGACACTCCCCATCATGGGACAATGTTGTGTGAATTGGGAGATGTGCCCTACAGGTGGTCTAACATGGCTGCTCCCAGCAGCACACCTGGGAATCACTCCTGTCTGTGTTATTAGTGTTCTATTCCTTACTCATTCAGTACTGTGGTATTTGACTTTGAACTGTCAAGATTTTTACAATTAATAATGCATTTTCACTTGTCTGCCTTATTAAATACAATGAATGTTGCTTGTTAGACAGCTGTCATTGTGTATATGCACCTAAATGTTTATTTAGGATAGGAAGCAATCCAGACAATTATTTTTGTCTGGTTGATGTGAGTTTGTGGATACATGTGGTATAATATAGAAAAGACTGCATTTTAATCCTAATGAGCTGTTTAAAATTATGCTTTCACTTTAATAGTGGGTGCTGTTAATTTAAACAATATTGACTAATACAGTTTAACATGTCATCTTGTTGAGGGATGTTAGGCCCCTTTTTTGTATTACTAGTGCACTATTATGCGTTATTGTACAATACAAACAATGCTTTAAAAATTGGTTTACAGCATTTAATTTTGTCCAGAACTAATTGTGATTTACAGTCCCAATAGAAACTGAGTGGTAGCATATCTTTGATTTTGTGAGTATACACAGTGATTAAAGTATAATTTGACGGGCCCCGGAACCCTCCTAATTTCTGGCCCCCTTCATGCATGTGTGCACCCCAGCCCGCAACCACTTCTAAGTACCACATGCATCGGTTATCACTCCATTAAAATATTTATAATTTTATATGGGGTTTATGTCTATAGAAATTATTGTCACAAACTAGCAAACACTGTTTAATACAATAAGTATTGTGATTAACAACATTGGGGCATAGGACCTGCCAGCAGCCAGAGCAGAGTGGAACATGTGTTCTGCTGGATTTTTCTATTTTTAGGGGCCTGGAACTCTGGCCCCTCAAATTTGGGGGCCCTGGAACTGTGTTCTGGTGCATTCCCCCTTACTTTAATCCCTGAATATACATTGTCCCCATGTATTTCATATGGTTCACATGGGGACAGACAAACAGAGCTATTTTCCTTCTGATAGGCAGTGGAGAAATGCGAACAAAGACGATGTAAATTAAGTTCCCCTCATCCATTTTCTGAAAAGGAGGGGCCAAGTCACCAAGCCGGGGGTGGGAGGTGGTTCTAAGAAAGAAGTACATACACTTAGAACAGGGATGGACAATAAGTGCTGGGTGGCAGGGGATGCAGGAGATGCTGAGGGTGAAGGGGCATGGTGAGGGTGATGCATGGGGTGGGGCCAAGGGTGGGGCCTGGGTCAGCCATGGAGCTGCCTTCCCCAGGGGAAACTCCAAAATCTGCCCATGCAGGCCACAGCGTTTGCTAATACACATCAGATGTGTTCATTATAATTGTAGTAACCTTGGGAGAGAAGTGAATCCTAGAGAAGTCCCAGGAAAGCCAATAGAAATGGAGTATAGGTTTTTTAATTAGAAGAGCAGCCCTGCCTATTTTCTGTTTGTTGGCAGCTGAGCTCCTGGAAAGACCAGGTGAAGGGCCAGGCCTGGAGGATCCAGTGACATCTATGCCTAAAAAGGAATTCAATCCTTAACCATCCCTGTGTAAGTAGAACAGGTAATGTTTACTAGATGAGTTCAGGGTATTTCTTTGTTTTGGTTCTTTTTCTGGATTCCTCTGTGCTGAGCACACATATTCTCCCCCTCCCAACTATCCTGCAACTACCCATCTTAATTCCCAGAGAAGCAACTCTCTGTGTTTCTTAGCTGTTCCTCAAAGAAAATTTATCCTTTAACAATAAGCTCTGGCTCTGTGTCCTAAAAGACAAGAGGTTCTGTGTGCACGTGTCTCAGACTGCACAGCCAACTACTATAGGGGATTCAGTCCCATTTTCAGCTTGTATCACATCTGGGGTTCAATCACTTTCCTGAAGGATGAATAAAGATGATTGAGGGTACCTCGCAGGAAGGAATGCCCAAGTGTGCCTTTCTGGGTTTCCAAAGAGGTTTTTGATTTGGGTGGTGGTAGCAATACCACTCCAAGACCAGGAGAATTTTAGCCTTGGAGAATTTTAAGACAAGGCTTTAGGGCCAGTGGGTTTAAAGGCCTTTTGCAGGACCTCACCTTCTGCATTCCAAGTGCTAGAGTGGGGAACCAGCCCGTGACAATAATATCCTTAAATGCTGTCAGGAATTGCTGAGGTTACTTTAAATAAGGTATTTTACACAGCTCCACCTACTAGCTGGTCAGTAAACTGCAGTTTAGCATTCCATTACATATCCTCTAAGCTCCACATTCCTATCATTTAAAATATTTACACTATCACTGTCTGAAGTTCATTACAGTTCAGTCTGTTAAATGTCTCTGAATCTTATTGGTTTTCTAACCCAAATGCCTGACAATTTGGTCATCTGGTTGTCCATTAGTTGCAACAATGGGCTGTGGCTGGTCCCGAATCATGGATTCTTGTTGCTCTTCATCTGCCATCTGTAGAGGTGGCTCTGTTGATTATTCTCTCCAAGGATCAAATTTTAGATTTCGACAATTTCTGTTGAACACTCCAGTGTAGGTCTCAATCACATATAATTTGGGCGCCAAATTCTTTTTCTTTACAACATCTAGAGTTGTCCATTCCTTCTCACCATTTAATTTGACAAAAAACACAGTCACCAGGTTAAGGTCTTGGCAGTTCTCCGACTGAGTGACAACTGTTGTAAAGTTCTTTTAGCCTTCTGACACACTGAATCTCAAAATAGCACCATATTCATCATTTGTATATTGTTGTGATATTTCATACAAAGCATGCTATGCAAGATATATGAAAGGTCCAGAAGGATAGCCATGTTAGTCTAGTTCAGCAAAACAAGCAAGGAGTCCTGTGGCACTTTTAAAGACTGACACATTTATTTATCCCATGAGCTTTTGTTGGTGTAATCTCACTTCATCAGATGTATGAAATGGAAGCTGTAGCATGTCAGGTGAATAAATAAATACAAAGAAGTGTAAGTCACAAGATCAGTTCAGTCTTTTTCAGCAAACCAAACAAGTTGTTTTAGATTCAAACAGCATGGAATATCAGATAAGAAGGTGAGAATGTTAAAAAGGGGGCGGGTGGGGGGGAACCACCTCCATGCTGTCAAATTATGTATATTGTTATTGTGTATAAAGTTATGAAATTTTGCTATGTGGTTTTTACTGACATATATTGTGATTTTGAGAGTTGCCCACTGCTAGTTGTCCAGTGACAACAAAGAAGGTAACCCACACCCAAGCAGGCATTAAATGATCATTGACCAGCAGGGAACTGTAAACAAGAAAAGAACACTGAGAAGACAAAGACTCTGAACTGAGGAGACTAGTCCCAGGCTGAGAAAAGAATTCAGTCTGTGTATTAAGAACTGTAACCTGCCTGCAACATCCACTTGCGTGAGAAAAGCTGTGTGATTCAAATCTCTCTCTGTCTAATAGAGTTTAGGATTTAGACTGCAGTTTTACTTTTACTTTTTTGGTAACTCTCTCTCATCTTTATGCCTACCCTTAAAATTGCTTACAATGTCTTTTTTGTAGTTAATAAATGTATTTTAATGTTTTATCATTACCATTGAGCATCTAAAGTGCTTGGGGAATCTGCTCAAATTACAAAGACTCGTGCATATCCACTTTCCTTTGACAAAGTGGTGAACTAATTCATGAGCTTGCATTGTTCAAGAGAAGGCCTTTGGCAGTGTAAGACAGTATATTTCTATGATGTAAAGCTGGGGGCTTGGGAGATTTGCTGGTGTTTCTCTGTGCATAACTCATGGGAGGCTTGAAGCTCATTCATGCAACTTAGTTGGGTTTGCCTTTGTATGCTGGTGGCTGAGTGATAAGTGTCTGAAAAGATTTGCTGTTTATCACTAGCAAAACATCATCTCAAATAACCCAGGCAAGAGAGCTAAGGGAACGTAACAGTCCCACAGTTCCTGGCTGTACCTTGAGGAATCTCATCTCAAACCCTCTCCCCTCCCCTTCGATTTGGCTACTTTCTTCATGTCTGACCACTTTGGAGATAACTACAGTTCCATTTCTGGAAAAGCTTTTGAGTTGTCTTCTCATCATGAGTTGTGCTGGACTGTAGGCAGCAGCCACTATTGACGCTGCTCTGTCATGCAAAGAGCAAGGAATACATCTTCCTGCTGTAGGATTTTCTTGATTGTCTGTCTGTCCCTTAGTATCTCCATTTGTGAGTAATGTGGGCTACTAGTAATATAAGCAAACTCACATTTTATTTGGAATGAGAAATTCTGCTAATTGTGATCCGCTGTCTTTCATTAGTTGTTCTGGAACACCAAAAGTGAGCAAAAGTGCACTTCAATTTCTCAGTAAGCACAGCCACACATTACATCTTACAAGGACATTATTTCTAGGTAACTGGACAAAAATAGTCCACAACAGCCAGGTGATATCTTTTGAATTTGCATAAATCCTGCAGCTCGTCTCTTCCAAAGTCTGTTTGGTACAGATGGTGTTAAAGGTTCTTTGCACTGTGTTGGTCTGTTAGTTCTGCAATGTTCACATGTAGATACTTTATATTTTTTAAATCCTTGCTGATATCTGGCCTGCCACCATTCATGGTTGGCCCATTCATGGCATTTAGTTAATCCTTGACATCTTTCATGGATGAGGTTTAAGATTTCTCCTCTTATTTTGTTTGGAATTTCAATGCACTAGCCTTCACTTATGAATCCATCTGACTTGTTTAATTGTCCACATGCCACAAAGTAGTTTCTTGTCACTTCCTTAGTCTCTGAGATACTTGGGCCAGCTTCCCCTAATGCAGGGATCGGCAACCCCCGGCACATGTGCCAGACCTGGCACGCGGGCTGAGCCTGAGTGGCATGCAGCGCCACCTAGGCTCCCCTGCTGGTCCCGCAAACCACGCAGCCAGCAGCTGCAGCCCGCGGCTGAGGGCCCCTACTGGCCCCGCCCCCTGCTGGACAGCAGGAGGGGAGTGGAGGGGAGCAGAGCGGGTCCCATCACCCTGCCCTGACTGCCCAGAGCCACGCCACTGCTGGCAGGGCAGAACTGGCCCCAACCATGGCCGGCAAGCGGGTGGGTTGGCCCGGCCCGGCCAGAGCCACTGCTGCCAGTAGGCAGCCTCTGGTTCCTGGCCCCAGCTCCTGCAAGCAGCGGCGGCTCCGGGTGGGCCAAACTGACCTGCCCTCCTGCCAGCCATGGCCAGGGACAGCTCTGCCACAGAGGCGCAGCTCTTCGCCGGCTAGGGAGAGGCAACATGACCTGCTCCGCTCCTGCCGTCCAGCAGGGGCCCTCAGCCACGGGCCGCCCCTGTGGACAGGAGCCATCCCCGGGGCCGCAAACCGGAGGCCGGCCGCTAGGGGATGCTG
The DNA here is from genome assembly GCA_007922175.1 of Pelusios castaneus. Lineage (NCBI taxonomy): Eukaryota > Metazoa > Chordata > Testudines > Pelomedusidae > Pelusios > Pelusios castaneus. Next base: position 1,471,768 of record ML685910.1, on the reverse strand, counting down.
GCCCATGCCCCGGCCAGCAGGGCACCAGAAGCCTGGCCCCAGCCCCTTTTGGCCCTGCCCCCAGCACCCGCTAAGGGTGCGGTGGGCAGGGCTCACACAGGGGCCAGCAAAGGTTGCTGACCCCTGCCCTAATGTAACAGAAATTCCTGAAGTTGCTTGTCTGTTGGGTTTTTTTTGTAGCTGCAGAGTAGTCTCTTTTCTGACTCTGGTCTTTGTGTGTCCACAGCATCCACATATCCCTTTATGTCATCTTCAAGTTCATGGGTAGTTGAGTATGATTCTGGGCTCCATGATACAGGGCCTGCTACTACCAGATTTTTCCCTGGAATGTATTTAGCAATAGACATTGATGACTGTTACAAGTGGTTTATGGTCTGTTAGCAATGTAAACAAATCCAATCCACAAAGATATCTAGGGGTGCCAGTTTGGGCTTAATGCTGGTTAGACGGACAGTGGTTCACCAAAAGGGGGAAAGCCAAAGGAAACACCAGCAACAGCCTCACATTTTTGTTTCCTGTAACTAAATACAATAAACTTGTGTCCTTTCCATCACACCCTAGGTTAATCTGCAGGCAAAGAGAACACTGCGTTTCCACATTCTGTATGAATAGTCCAGTTGCTGTGGAGAGGTGGTGGGGAGAGGTGTTGCCTAGGGGATGTGACAGTATGTGGTTGGGGAGAGGGAGAATAAACCTCAAACTTCATTATTATTTTTGAAAGAGAATTCCAGGAGATGTTTTGGATCTGGAATCTTCACAGCGTTAGCACAAAGCTACCATCAAGCCATGTTCAGACCTGGATGGAGAAGAGTAAACAAGGGAGAGATTATATATATAATTATAGACAACCATGTTGCTGGTGAAGCAAGACTGAAGGATCTCGGACACCGGATTAGGAGGCAATCAG
>ML685910.1:1428463-1470851 GCA_007922175.1 Pelusios castaneus | reverse complement strand
AGAGGAAGAGGGAGGGGGGAGTACCCAGCCCCCCGTCCCTTGCCTCACTGGGATAAACAGGAATCAAAAGCACAGAGGCACTGAAGTTTGGCACATCCCCAAGCTCAGAACAGAAGCCAGCCAGCAAGAGGCAGCACAACTGGAAAGCTCTTCCCTTTGGGCCTGCTTTTAGTTAGCTCAGGGACTGTTTTTCCTTCTCTTTTTTGGCTTGAGGCATTCCTCCATAAAGAATGAATCTGTCTGAAGGAACACGCGAGCCAAAGTGAAGTCAGCAGAATCCTCATCTGTGACATTAATGGATCGCTCTGTGAGAAATGTCAGAAGCATTTGGAAAAGTTACAGCTCGCTTAGGTCAGCAAAAACATGTTGGAATTTCTGAACAAAAATCTCTTTACAAACGCTCCAAGTGTCTCGCTCGCCTACTCTGGGGGCAGAGAGCTCCTGCCAGAAGACAGGGTGCTGCAACCTGGAAGCCAAGGGCATTCGCATCTACTAGGTGGCCTGTTAGCTGCATTCATAACACCTACACCCAGGGGTTCAGCACTAACCTCAGAGGGCCCTTTCTGGCAGCCAGAGTGTTTGTGATGAGATCCACAGCCCACCCACCCATGTCTGAGCAGCATGGAAAACAGGCTCTGTCAGCCAGCACAACTCTCCCTGCCTAGCCACAAGTCAGAGGAAGAGGATAAGCAGAGCCTGTAGGGTTTGTCTTTCCTGAAGGTGGCAAATTCGCCACCATCAGTTTGATCTCCCGATTAGGAAACTGATCCAGTAAAACCACCCTGTAGAAAGAGTAGTGCTCAGTTGGAGGGAAGGGGTTTTCCACCAACTCGGGGTACTGAAAACACCCCGGTAAGTAGACAATAGGCAATCAGAGGAAGAGATGCAAGGTATTTTAAGTACTTTGCATACCTACCTTTGATTGCCGCTGAAATCATGCCGCAGTATCAACGAGGGCTAAAATGAGTCATCCCTCCACCCCACTCCTGCCTGGCCATGCTGAAGGGGGAATAAACAGCCTGCCCCCTTGTGGCTCTACCTAGTAATGGGGACTACGCCCGCCCACAACAAGTTATACAAGAGAGTACATTGACAGCATGTTTTGAACACAGGCCCACCTGTGACTTGGGATGGAAGTGATGTCACAGTTTTAGTACTATCACAACAGGAATACAAGGGAGCAGAATGACAGCTCTTGGACTGATTCCATCTGCTTTCCTTCCTCTTTCAGAGGTTTGTGAGCAAGAAGGGAGCTGGATGGGAAGTCAAAAATGAAATGAGATTAGTGGTCTTGTACTTGGTGGATGTCAGTCATAAATCCCTCAGAAAGGTAGACTCCAGAAACACGGCTATTCCGTGTTATTAAAAAAAAGTGTATTAAAAGTTTAACAAGCTGGAAAAAACAGATGCTCTCAGGAGGATGGCTCTGATGAACAGTCTGAAAATCCTACTCCAGGTACCAAAGAAAGACTTGCAAGACAAAAGGAATCAAAAGAGAGTGGCCCACTTCACAAGTAGCATACAGAGAGTATATTTCCAGCATGTGTCTTGGAAGAGACTGTTGGTGGGACAGACTATTTTCCCCTGTCCTACCTGAAAAGGATGTGGAGTTTTCATTAGCTGGCAGATTTTCTTTTTTGCTTTGCAACCTCATTCGCCTGTGCCAGAGGGGTGAGGTTATTGCGGAGATTCTGGGACGAGCCAATGAGGTGTGTTAGCAGGGGATCTCTGCACTTGAGTGGCCCAGATCCGGGATATTTATGAGTGCAGCAAGTCAGTAGTGAGGTACATCACCAGAGCTCTTTGGGAACCCTGGGCTGAAATAGCAGATGCTATTGGTTAGCATTCGGGAAAACAACTTAATCAGCTTTCTGTGTCAATTTCCAATTTGTAAGGGGTATTCCTGCATGGCATCGCACAGGCATGAAGCATGGCTGGAGGCCCTCTGTATTCTGACTGTTCTCAGCTACCTAGCCAACCTCTTGGAATGAGAGGAAACAGGATCAGTTTCCAGTTACTTGTAGAATGAAATACAACAGAGTCCTGTGGCACTTTTAAAGACTGACAGATTTATTAAATCTGTTAGTCTTTAAAAGTGCCACAGGACTCTGTTGTCTTTCTACAATAGACTAACACGGCTACCCCTTTGGAATTTGTAGAATGAAATGGTGATGCACCTTTGCTCTTGCCTCCTTCCTGAGCTGTGCTGAAAGCAGTTCAGAATCTGGACCCAAGAGTCCAGCATTATTTCCTCAAAAGCTCAATGGGCTTCATTGGATTGCATTAAATGAGACTTTGGATTGGAGCCAGCTGGAAAGGAATTTTACCCTCTAGCCCAAAGTTAAGTTTATTGTGGGACAGTGCATGGGTGGAAGGATATCAGCTGAATACATTAAGTGAACTCCAGTATTGATTGTGTTCTTAATACTAAAGAGACCAGGGCTGGCCCAACCATATAGGTGAACTAGGCAGTTGCTGAGGGTGGCAGGCTTTTGGGGGAACCAGATTAGACAAAAGTGATTTTTTTCCTCTGTTTTAAAAAATATTACTATGTTATCTCTTATAACATGTTGGCAGGGGGGAATGCCAAAGTTATAGTTCACCTAGGGCACCAAAAACCCTTGGACTGGCCTTGAAAGAGACACTTTCATGTGTAATATCTGGGTTAGTGCCTAGAAGCTATAGCTACAGATGTCTAAAAATGCCAAAGAAAGTGAGTGAGACAGTATCTTATACTAGACCAACTGCTCTTGGTGGAAGAGACAAGATTTCAAGTTTCACAGAGCTCTTTCTCTGGTCTGGGATCAACACAGCTACAAGAACACTGTGAAAGACAGAAAACATGACTTCCTGCTGGTTTTTCCTCATATCTGTAATGCTGCTGTCATTCTTTACACATTTTTCAAATAAATATTTTAGCTTTTATTTAAAAAAAAAAAAAAAAAAAAAAAAAAGTGCCATCCAGCCAGGATGATGAGAAGCTCTACAATACCAAACCAATATGTGTAGTCAACTTTCCATAAGCAACTGGCAATGAATGGTAGGGAAATATTTCTGTTTCAGATTTCTGAAGGATCATTATGAATTGTAGAGAATTAAAACCTGAGAAACCAGATTCATGTGTATGGCTTTGTGTATATAAAGAACTGTCTGGAATTCATTTCCCCTGTTGAAAAAATATGGAAATTTGACTTTTTATCTAAAAACAAAAGCCAAAAACTTCAGCACAATATTTTAATTCAGGAAGGGAGGCTGGATGAAAAGTGAACATTTTCCACAGAAAGCAGATTTTCCATAAAACAAAAAACACCACATTCAGTTGAAAGCCAGCTTGAACAGAAAAACTTCAACCAGCCCATCTTTATTTTATCAAACTAGTGTTTCAACTGGGAAAAAACAAAAACAAACAAAAATCCATTCTAGCCCTAACTGCTCTTATTGGTTAATAGTGCAGCAGAAAAAGCAGCACCTACTGTAAAAAACATGTCAAACCATTTTAAAAAAATTATTCTTTGATCTTGAGCATATCACAGCGGCAGATAAACAAGGCCCATTTATCTCATGCGGCCTCACCTATAATAAACTAGCCAGGGGTGGGGGAAGGGGGAGATCACAAAACGTGACACTTCAAGAGCTGTGGGGACAGTTACTACGTACGCTAAAGAAGAATCACTCCCAGCTTTCTTAGCTGGTTTACCGCAGCTAAGATCTAACACAGTCTGGTTCAAAGAAACATGCAGGTATTGACATAACCTATCGGGGTAGTTTAAAACCTACATTTAATTAAACGAAATCAGATTTGAAAATATTCTAAACACTGCCTGAGTTGCAGTGTCTGGCTTTATTTTAATTTTGTTTTCAGTTCCCAAGAGCAGGAGAAAAAACAAGCAAACAGAATTTGAGGACTTAGATGCACAGGCAGCAGAAGAAAGGCAAAAAGAGAAGGGAGCAAGATCAATTAACCATCTGATTCCTGTGAGGAGAGTCAAAATGTGGTCCCTCAAGTTAACATGATTAGTGTCAGCAAAAAGCTAATCAATAGATGCTGGCGGTGGCAGGGTAGGGAATGCAGTGCTGTACGGAAGCAGCCCAGAGCAGGGTTACAGCCAACAGGGCTAAAGCCCCCAGATTACAATAAAGTATCTTGAAGGTGACAGATTTCATTGTTGAAGGTGATAAAATTCCCCATGGCATGTTGCAAAACAAGGGTTGGAATTCTGAGCTGGAGGAACTGCATGAGATAATGCACAGGGTGATTTACCCTCCTTTCCTTGGCATGAGGCCAGCACAGAAAACACTGAAATGCATGAGGTTTCTGATTGGCTGCTGGGTTCCTTTCATTGGACCAGGGCTGGATGGCCTGGAATACGCAGACTGAACTGCAACTTGCGGGCCAAATGCTGGGCCTGATCCCCCACTGCTTTGCAACTTGTGTTGTCGGTTACAGTCAGCAGCAGGCGTAAAATGCAATAAGATGAGGCCAGCAGTGCTTTACACTCGCATTGCACAGGTGTGAACGATGACCCAAAGCAGTGGAAAGTCAGAGCGATTGGCCACAGAAACAGGCTGTTAGCATCTAATCTGGAGCTCATGCAAGCACAGCTCAGGGCCATGACAAAGTCACGGGTGCAGCACTCCCTCGTCTCCAGCCCTGGAGCTGAGCATCAGCATTAAAGACAAAAGGGAATTTTGTGCCATGGAGGGCAAGTCTATACAACAAAGCAAAGGACAGCCAGGCAAGCTTTGGTTCAGCTGCCGTGGGTAACAACAGTAGCTATGTAAATTCTCTTCAAGCATCTGACAAAGTGGGATTTTCTCCCACGAAAGCTCATGCAATACATAACTTTGTTAGTCTGTAAAAATTCCACAAGCCTCCTTGTTTGTTTTGCTGAATTAGACTGACACGGCTACCCCTTTGGAACGTGTCAACAGAAGCATAGACAGTGACAGGCTGAAGTCCTGCATACAAGTGAGTTGGGCTAACAACCTGACTTGCCCTGAAAGCTTCTGTACTTTGACAAACCCTGAGGCTCTTATGCAGGTGGAACTCCCCATGAGCCAGAGCCGGAGGCCCTTACTCCCTTTCTTGAGGCACTTGAAAAGGGTTGAGTAAAGACTGTTATTGTCCTTATTTTGGGCTGATAAAGAAGCTGATGGGATGTGCCCACAGTCCACCACAGGGTTGTTTGACATGCAGGAAAGCAGCAGCAAGCAGAAACAAGGCGGCAACAGGAAAAAAAAAAAAGAAAAAAAGTCAAAGCCTGAGACTGAACTAGCAATTAGATCAGCCTCAGAATATATTTAAGTCAAATCAATCCAGAAGGTAATTTCAGTCACAGCTCACGCTCCCTCTCTCCCTCCTCTGTCCACAGCTGAGATCTGACACTTCAGTCCCCTCAGTCAGGCTATGAGAGAAACATCGCAACAGTGAGTTTCCTAACCTAAGGGGCTCTATCACAGTTCTGCGAAGTTCTGGTTCATCTTTCCTCTTGTGGATTTATTTAAATATTGATTGTTTTATTTGACTCTCTCCACCAGGCAAGCTCCTGGAGATTAAACCATTTTATTTACAAAGACACTGGGGTCACAGCTACTAACAATTAAGTCAGCTGAGGTCCATCTTCGCCTGCACTTTCACACTGATGTGCTGAGCAGATGAATCAGTCTTGCAGCAGCTATTGACCCAGAATTGCTGACAACTGCAAGGAAAGAACAGCCCAGTGGTTTGCAGAGGGAGGAGGGAGAGAAACCAGGCTGGGGGTGACGGTAAAACCATCCAGACAAACCTTTGTGGGGTAAATTAGCAGAAGGAGCAGGCTCTAGTGGTGGAGTCTATCACATCAGCCCTCCACTTCACCTGCCACTATCACCCCTAGCAAAAAGTGGCACATTTACCCCGAAGCGGGAAGTGGGCTCAACGGGAGTGGGGGGGGTTATGGGAAGAGAGTCTGGAGGACACTGATCTGGGATAGAGATCTCACTCAGCTCTGTGAACTTCATATTACACGGCAAAGCGTTAGAGCCCTTTCTATAGATGACTTTTCCACTAGGTAGAACTTCAATGGAAAAAACTCTCCTTGCTCCAATTACCATCCATATTACCCTGCTGGCTCTCTCTCACCACTCCATTTCTTCCTCTCTCCTTAACTATTATTTTTAAATGCAAAATTAACTGAGACGTTGATGGCATCTGCGCATTGATTTCAATGAGATTTACAGCTGTGTGGTGCTGTCCCTGGAAAAGTCCTGCTGTTTCCTTCGAATGGGCCTCCTCTGTGTGCGCTGAAGACATATCTCACATGCACAGACAGTGGTGTACAGATGGAGGGGCGGCACAATCCTGTAGGGGGAGTGCCAGCTGGGCCCTTCACAGCATGCAGGGAGTAGGAGGCGCAGGATGCTCTGAGGAGCAGCTGGACAGAGCCCAGGGCAGGTGGGAGGTGGGGAGCTGTAGGTGACCAGAATGAGGAATTCCTGCCCCCCACTACTCACTAGTTGGGGGATAAGGCTGCCCCACCAATAGGAGGAGCCAGCTCTGGACTGACCGTGCTGCAGGGCTGGAGCAGGAGAGGTGGGTGCTGCGCAGTGTGTAAGTGTGTGTGGGGGGAAGTGGCAGAAAGTCTCTCAAGCACAGGAGGAGGAAAGAGGCAGGTCCCCTCCAACAGATCCCTCCCCGCAGGGCAGCAGGGGGGCAGTGCCATATGGTGGGACCTAGAGACCCTCCCTGCCCTGCGCTGGGGCACCTGAGGCCAGGGGTGAGGGGGGAAATGCAAGCCTTGGTCCCTGGCTGCCAAAGACCCATAGTATGCCATGGAGCACAGGTCTCCTTGAATGCATTTTTTTGACTGATGTGTTTGCAGTGGATACTGAGAGCTAGTCATAATGCGGGCAGCTCTGTCCATCCCAACCAGCAATGCTCCAGTCTAGATCCCTCATCCCAATTTGACCAGTGCCCCTTAATCTTGATCTCAGAATCCCTGCTAGCCCAGTACCAGCACCGCTGGTTAAAGCATCTCTTTCTATGTCCCAGCTGAGAACCTACACCTCCATCAGCACAGGCCCACTAGCACCATGCCAACGCCCTGCAGAGGGAAGAGAATTAATTACCTACTGAACTACCACCAGTAACGAGTTTTTACAAAGCACTTTTCAGCAGGAGCGCTCAAGGCACTCTGCGGTTTTAATCAATTTATCCTCAGAGCACCCTTGTGAAGCAGGGCAGTGCTACAACTGCAGACGGAGAACTGAGCGCTGAGAGAGGCTACAGGTGGAGAACGAATGGAACCCAAGCCTTCAGCTAGTGACCTCAGCACTGGACTGCGACTCTCCTTCCTCTCTCCACACTATTTCCTGCACAATCTAGGTGTTTATTGGAGGGTTGGTACTGACCAAGTAGGACTATACTTAACTCATGATTGATCTGCTTGGCTCACTGCCCAAGGTGAGCATGTCTGTGACACTCAGAGTCCTTTTCACTTTATGGAATTGCTTCAAATAAATTCTTAAACAAGCAAAACACAGAGCAGTGCATTTCCTAAGCATAGTTAGCTACACAAACTGAGATGCAAGTATGGCATTAGGTACCGGCCAAAGTATTGTTATTCACAAGCCTTAGTGCAGTATCACTGTGCACCAGAAACATCAGTGGATGGTGTACAATGAGATCAGAATCTGGCCTATTAGAAATAGCTACATGGAAATCAACAAAGTTATTCTGAGATTGCATCAGCGTAGTTGCTCCAAATTTACGTGAGAATAGGACTGGGCTGTAGCCTAATAGTTCCTATTTCTGAGCAGAGTTTTATGTGGAATTTCATCCCATTCCATTCTTTCAGAATCTTAGTCCTTTAAAAAATACAAAGACTTCATTAATGTTCTGTTTGACTATCATGCACGAAGCCTTACTACTTACTCATTTATAAAAATCTGACACCAACTACTTGTAGGCCTATGAGCACGTAACAATGCCACATCAGTTACCTCTAATTAAAGAGGAAACAGAGATTCCAAAGAAAGGGAGCTAAATCACTGTCTAACCGTATTTAAAAGTTGGCACATCTCACTATTGATCCTCAACCTTATCTGAACAGCTCTATTGCCCATCTAATCCATCATAGTGCAGGCTAGAACATTAACTGCAACAATATATCAATTTTGTCCCCATTTCTAGTCTATGGGAACACAACAACTCACATGATTTCTACAATTGTTATAAATACAGTGCCAGTAGCATGCACAGCACTTTGCAGACATTGCAAAAAGACATGATCCCTGCCAGCAGCATTTACAGTCTGGCACATGTTCAGAGGAGACGTGAACACATTTTGCTGACAGCCTGAAAAGGAGTTTCCTGGATCAGTTTAATTCAGGAGAATGAATGAAGATAGGTTAGACACCAGCTTTTAGGAGTCACTCTAATATAGCTGTGCTTACTACATACCCATCAACATGCATTGACATGTCTTGACTAGTCATGATTTGCCCTGACCTCCATGCCGATTCTGCATAGAATCACAAGACAAAGCTACATACATATGCCAAAAGTAGACATTTGATAGCAGATGTCCATCCTTACTGATCCCTGCCACTGCCGTATACCAACCAAAATGCGCACACATCCCCCCAAAACCCTCAATGGCTATGGAATGTAATGGTCAGCAACCACTCAGCACCAAAGACTCTTACAGAGGTCTGCCCAACATGGGCCTCTGCAGGACACAACCATCTGGCTCTTGCCAGAGCCTTTGAAAGGCAGACATCTTGGGTTTGGAGAGGAGCATGGCATCTAGAACTCCTTACCACTACGGGGATTTCTGCATTGTATTTGGTTGTGTGAATGCAGCTCAGGCTGATGGGCACAAAGACTGAACTTTCCCTCCTGCAGTGAGAGACGCTATCCCAAAAGGGTAACTCCAAGGCAGTGAAATTCCAAAAGGGTAGCCATGTTAGTCTATTGTAGAAAAACAACATCGTGGGATTTCCCATGAAAGCTCATGCGAGAAATAAATCTGTTAGTCTTTAAAACAGGACTCTGTTGTTTTTCCAAGGCAGTGGACAGTATAGGAAAGTTTGCTCTATCACACCCCAACCAGTACCTGTACTGTGATGAAGTAGAGAACATCAGCCAGGGCTGTCAATCTACCATCTTTCACTGGCACATGCAAGAAGAAATCCAGAGACAGGAAAGTGTTGCGTATAATTGCAGAGATTACATTACAAACATATTAAATGACTAACCCACAGTACATGTTCTTCCCATACAAAGCCACCTGGATACACAATGCACTTTTATTATGTGGGTATTACAGGCTTAGAAAAATGGTTATTGTACAGTGGGGTTTAATATTTAACACCAGTCAGGAAGAATGTAAACTGGAGTCTTTTGAGGGGACCAGGGGGATGAGTGGGGCAGACAGGTAAAGCCTACTATAAAAAGACTTTCCAGAAAACAAAAGCAAGAACTAGATGGTTAGAAAAAACTGTCATCCGAACTACAGTAAATATTTCTTCTCTGCTTCTAGCACAGAGGCTGGGGAGATAAAGAAGTAGCTGAAGGAGAGATCAAGGTGAGTGTTGTTATTTAGTGCTGCTGATGAATGAGACGCCCCCCCCCCCCCCCCACACACACACACTCTCACTTTCCTACAGTACAACGTAAGCATTGGCCTGTTTAACAGGCTGGTTAGCTGCTATTTTTTTTTCCCTACCCAGGATGTATTTTACATGCTGCTTCAGTGAAATGTGATACAATTATTAATTGTTCACAGACACATACAACACACAGTATTCTCCTTCGCCACCATCACAGCACACATCTGATCAAAGAGGAGAGCAGAAAAGGTCACCCACCAAGATGGAAATCCAGAGAACAATTCTGAGAATGTAAATAAAATCTTGGAGGTTTGTTTTATTTATTTATTTTTATTTCTCTCTCCCTGCTTAAAAGCATTGGCTCATTTGAACTTCCTAGGGAAGTCAGGAGTATATAAGAAATTGTCAGTCTTGTAGCTGGCGGCGTTTCCTTTTATGAGAAAATACCCTCTCATCTTCATGTCTGAGAGGATGAATTCTTTATCTCACATTGTGTTTGTGCAGGAGCGTGAAATGTATCCCTAACTTGGTATACAACCACACTTCACACTGCGAGAGCAACGAGACGTAGAATTAGAATAAGAAATCCACAAAAATGGGCAGGCAGGGTGTGTGTGTGAATAGACATATTCCCAGCTCCATTCTTTTTGTGTCTTTAACACACGTTATTTAAAACTAAATCACATGGGCACAACTATTCAGAGATGCTCAGGGGCCCTGGTTTGTGAGTTTCCATCCCTGTGGGAAGCCGCATCCTGCCTTTCTGCAAATGTTCCCTCCTGCTACAGTTGATTCACCAGATAATCTGGAGACTCCTGAGAAGGGAATTAAATGCCCGTTATCACGTTGCCATGTTCCATCACTTTGTTTTCAATGGCCATGAAAGCAAGGGGAGAAAACACAAGTGGAAAGTTAATTAAGCCACTGAAATGTCTGTGAAGGAATGTTAAGGGTGGATTGTACCAGCTCTACTCATGTGTAAGCCTGTTGGTCAGTGAGTAAAGGGAACACAGCCCACCCCGAAACTTTTATTTTAGTTTTTCCTTGGGGATTTAAGGCTAGTAAAGGGTGACAGATGCGCAGCCCTGGACCTGGATGGAGGGTTTTGTGTCGGGGGGGGGGGGGGAGGAATTTGAAAGAGATGTGATCCTAAGAAACTTCTCTTTATTTCCAAGCCACAGAAACCTCACGTGGTCATGGTAACAAAGGTGCACTGGCTATTCCCTCCAGGAACACAGCTGAAAGCAGAGGGGAGCTGCCACTCTTCTCTCTGGCTTGGGAAGCTTAGATCCCTCAGATTCACAGTCCTCAACAGCTGGTGACCTGAGGTTTCTCCTCAGCAGGGGCGTAACCAGCCCCCATTTTCAGGCTGGGCCTGTGAATCTGCAGGGTGGGCCTGGTCAAGTGCAGCTTCCAGTCACAGGAGATGCTCCAGTTGCTAGGTAACAAGTGGAGCTGTGGGAGAGGGAGAGGCAATTCAATGAGCCCCTCCCATTGCAGCACCCAGCAGCAGCATGAGCTTCACTGCTGCAGCCGCAAGGTCAGCCAGCGGCCGCAGCTGTGCACATGCTCTGATTGCAGCCACCAGCTGTTGGGGGCCCCCACAGTGCAGCAGTGAAGTTTGCATTGCTGCTAGGCACTGCAGTGGGCAGGCCTCATCTGCAAGTGGGTGGGCCTTGGCCCATGCGGGCCCACCCATGGTGTCACCCCTGCTCCTTGGGAGGTCGAGGAGGAGGGAAATTGCTCTGCCTGCTGCAAGAGTGATCAGAGGAAACAGCAGCCACCATGTCCCCTGCCCTCCAGGTGACCAAGATTCCCAAGGCAACAAAATGGCTGTCAGCTGGCCCTGCCAGCAGGGCGTTGATGGAGTGACTTCAGGAGAGGTAAAAGGCACTATGTGGTGCCACATGGGAAGAACAGAAGAGGATGGAGGTAGGAAATGCAGAGAATGGCAAAGAAGCAGGAGATGAACAAGGGTCTGGAGGAGACAGGGGAGGGAAGGAAGTGCTGTGGGAAGGAGAGGATTGCTCAGGAGACAGGAAGTAAAGAGACAGCAAGTGTGTGAGAAGTCAGTGCCACAATTCAGCCCCAAACACCATATTCAGGCCAGGCTGATGTCAGGGATGCGACTGTGCATGGGGCAGAAGCTTGAGGGGTCTTGCGCGAGGTAGGAGATGCACACAGGAGCCATGGGATCTTATGGGGAACCTTCTCTAGCTCCTGCTTCTCATTTGTTGGCATTCAAATTGAACTGTAAAAAGTCAGAGCCAAATTCTATAGGTGTTAATGGTCCAGTTTATAACAGTACACAAGTATATACGTCCTTCCCACTGTCATATCAACTTTCCCTGAACTACCTTAAAGCTCTTTAAAAATAGCAGGAAAGTCAACTGGGGATCATTAATTATTTCAACAGGGAGGGAGCCCCGGGCCTTCCATTTTTCTGTTGGCTGGTCAATCCTAGATGCATCTAAACAATGGCATTTATGGGGATGGAGGAGGGGGGAGTGGGACAGCATCCAAAAGTAGCCCCTTCAAGCACACTTTGGCCCAGACCCACAAAGGTCATCGGGTAACTAGTGGCCATTAGCTGAGCCCTTCTCTCGTACGTGCACTTTTACTGGGCTGGCTAGAGGCCTCCTCATGGACACAACTTCCTTTCAGGTTTCTCCTCTTGTTCCATCCCCTAACTAGTGGGGCAGCACAACCTTTCCATCACCACAAGCTGGGATTATTTTTCCATAGCAGCAACCCATAAGCCACTGCCGGACCCTACCCAGGTGCAGAAGAGAATAGGGTTTTATGGGAATGTTGGTTCCACCCACAACAGTCTCACTCAGCAGCAACAGGCAAGTCCTGTGTAGCAAATCCAAACACTATCACTCATCAGGCTTCCCTTCTCCTGGGTGGTTCCAGCAGTCCACAGGTTCCAGCCCATTCCTGCCAGGCCTCTCTTTCAGAGCTGGAGCTCTATACACCTTCCCAGCCAAGCCAGGTTTGCCCTGAGCACTCCCCTTTTAGGCCCTCCTGCCCTGCTAGCTACCTAGTGCCCCCAGCAGCACACTAACCCTTTCCGAGCCAGTGTGGGGTTTGTATAACCCCGTCCACAGCCACCTTATCACTAGACCCACCATGGCACTCACTTTTCCTATCTCGGGCCACTTTCTTATTTCGTTCTCCTTTAACCACAACTTCCGTGTGATTGAAGACAGGCCTACACAGCAAAGTTATAGCGATGTAAGCGAAGGTGAGAATTAAAACCCCTGTAATTTTACTGCTATAACTCCTCCTGTGGACCCTCTTACTCATGTAGCAAAGGGCCTTTTCTCAGTTTAGCATATGTCCCTTTGGAAGGAATTCAAGTAACCAGAAAAGACACCACTCCTCTTGTCCCTGGGAGCTGCAGCTCCCCTGGTCACGCTCCTTTGGAGCCTCGGCTCTCCCTCGACCTATCCAGTCAACTTAGAGAGTCTAGTGTAGACTCTCTAAGTCGACTTAATAAAGTCAACTTAACTTTGAGTGTAGACATAGCCATAGTTTTAAGAGTGCTTGATAGAGATCCTGAAGGTGTTTGTCTCTGTCTGAGGGATTGGATGCGGTTGTGTCTCAGGCTTGGCTGTAGACATGGATCTTATGGTGTGTTTTGGATGAGAGCTGGAGGCATGTAGGTGGGTATAGTGGTCAGAAGGTTTCCAGTATAGGATGATATTTATGTGACCATCACTTATTTGTACTGTAGTGTCCAGAAAGTGGATCTCCTGTGTGGACTGGTCCAGGCTGATGTTGATGGTGGGATGGAAATTGTTGAAAGCTCAGTGGAATTTCTCGAGGGCCTCCATGACAGAGTTCAGGACTGCTAGTGGGTCACCAGCAAACCAGAGGTTAACTCAAGGGGTTAATTTCCACATATAGATATTGAAGGATGGATGGAAAAATACAGGCCAATCAGGTTCCCCAGGATACCATTGTTCTGTTACAGTCTTATCTATTCTGGTTAAATGGCTGTATAAGCAGTTAGATCTTGGAGAAAGACTTACTTACTATTAGTTGTGATGCAGTCCTTTCCAGAAACTGAGTGTATTACATGTTCATTCCTTCATCTCTCTGACTGAATCATTTTGGAGACAGAGCTGCCATTTATGTGTATTGCCATTCAAAGCAAAACACACACAACATGATGCCAGAATATTACACCGTGAGGGATGCAGGAAACTCTATAGCCAGGATTAGACTAGGGAATTTTAGAAAAAAAGTTTCCCCAGGTGCTATCATCAGTTTAACTGCACTGCTGTTAACAGAGGACAGGGTCCTACAGCAGAAAAAGCTGGGGCCACTTCTGGAATTTTTAATACTATACGTAAGTTAGACCCTAAAACCGGGTAGAATTTTTACCTAAAATCTCCCCATGTAGACAAAGCCCTGGCAGACTGCAAGAGAAGACACATCCTTCACCCGGGCATATAAGGCCTACATGACATTCAGAGTGAAGTGTGGCGATTTGGTTTTGTGTTAGGTAAAACCAGCCAGATGTGTTTGATTTCACCACTACACTCTGACTGCCTGAAGGAATTTCCAAAGCAGGACACAGGAGGACACAAGCAGAAGACACACCTTTCTTTTGGTGCCAGGCCTGTGGGGGGAGGGTAAGCCTTCAGTGTATGGTGCTGTCACCACATAAGCCTTAAGGTTGTAAGTTCTTTGGCTTTCCCTCCTGCCGGGCTGATCATTCCAACCTCAGCGCCTCCAGTCCCTTCCTCACCAGTCAGATCTGCAAAGAATGTGAGGGATCAATTCCTGCTCCAATTACAGCTTTTCAGCCCCACTGGACCCACTAGGGCTTCAGGGGTGTAACAGCTCAGAAAACACCCAGCATGTTCACTTCCTCTGGGCTAACGGCTTCTGTACAGATTGATTAGCTGTGTATTCCCCTGCACAGCAACACCAGCCTGGCCACAGCAGGAGACTACTCTTCATCGAATGCCAGCCCCCACCCCCAGGATCCTACCAGTGACAGCTTCTGTTCTCCACATTCCCTTCTGATCTCTCTCTCCAGTCCTGTCTTCCAAGGTTCCTCCTTCAGGGCTGCCTCCCGAAATAACTTTCTAGAAGCGAATTGTACATTTCTATTTGAAATTCAAGCCCAGCCTTCAAGCCAAAATAAGCAGAGATCAGTCATAGCACAGGAGGGAGAAAGAGCTTCAATGGAGCTCTGTGACTTGTATTACAGCCTTTGTTTCCATTTCTCTTTCTGGCTTGTAGGCTGAACTCTCAGCAATGGAAATTCGTCCTCTCATTCTCTGCATAGACAGGAGTGGGTAGCGTGACATGAGAAGTAAAGTCAGTAGGTGGCAATGACCTTGTGAAAAATGTGTGTGTTGCAGACAACAGATAATTATGCAATAAAATTAATCTCACTCACCCATGCCCCAGCAAAGCCGTGCCACAGTTATCAGATGATCCGTACCTCTTACCACCCCTGGTCCCTTCCAGTGCAACCTCCTCCCAGCTCTCATTCTTTTAGCATCACCTGACTCTTGGTGGAATTACATATTCTCCCACTCTCAGACTGGGCCCTGGGCCCCATCCCCTGGTGCCAACTGTGATTACCTCTATGAGTTAGGCTCAGTTCTGCAGCCTCCAGGCAATAAGGGGAATCCATCAGGTTGGAGCAAACAACCCCCTTAAAAGAAAGTATCATTTATTTAGAACAGAAGTATGTCAAAGAAAACAGATCCTCAAAACCACAAACCCACCTCTGGGTATCCAGTTCAGCAGGAGTTTAACCATCTTCCATGCAGGCCCCGATAGGACTATAGCCCAATTTCACAGAGCCTCTCTCTGCCTCAACTTCTTTCCCTGTCAGCACTCACAGACACCTCTCTGGGCAGTGGCTGGCAGTTCATCCCCTTTGCAGGTATCAAGCCACTTTTATCTGTTTATAACCCTTTGATCTTACATCTCTCAGCATGGGCTAAACAAGATTTGTGGAGACAGAACACATGCTCCTTGAAGCCAACGGTTTGCCCCATCATCTTTCAAGTGTGTGCTTGGGCGTTCTTATCCAGGAAGCCGTGGTGCACAGGGCCCATTGAATCTGAGCAGTTTTGGCATCCAGTGAACACACCACTACTCCCACTAGAAGTTACATCGATACAATAACGTCCCTTCCCTGATCCAGTCAGCTACAACATCCATAAAATCATTACCTCGCAGCATGCATAACATGCTTACATACCTGTTCCACAGCTAACACACCTTGGTCCTTCAGTTCTAAAAAGCACAGCCTGCTAGCACCAGAGTCACAGATTTCCCTGAACTGTCAGTAGTAAAAGGTCCCTTGTCCTCAGTGCAGTCCAGTCTCCCGCAGCCAGTGTCAAAAACTTCAAAACTCTTGAGTGATGGAACACAGCAGAGGGTTGGGTGGGTTCTGGTAAGCCTGTACATAAATCTTACCCAGCAGCCTCTCTGGGAGCCCTCAAGTTTACAAGACCTTGCAGCGGTAAAGCTAGATTCCATGAGGAGGGGTAGGGCTCTTCAACTTAGAGAACCGGAGGAGGGCAGGTTTACATGGGTTTTTAGTTGCACTGTAGACATACCCGGTAAGGGCAGGGAAAATTCAGTCACAAAGCTCCCCTTTGAATTTGTGCTTGGGGCCCATCAGGATGTTACAACACACTGAAAATAAGCAAGGCAAGAACGTTTTTTGGGAGGCAACAACATGATGTATGTTGTATGGTGCTTAGTCCCAGCTGCCCCAGACTCAGTTGGGGGTGGAAGAAGACACATAGGAAGACCGCGTATTTTTCATGCCACATGAATCTGGGGCCACACTGCATATGGTTAATCTAGAGCTGTTGGGTGCTTCGAGGTCCCTGGTGAAGATGGCAGAGGAGAGAAAGAAAGCAGAGGTCCTGAACAGCCTATATTTTAAGTAGGAGTACATACCTTATTCTCATTTCTGAGTACATTGAAGGAAATAAAGCGGTTCATAGATTTCACAGTCAAAGATTATAAAACCAGAAAGAACCAATAGTGATCATCTAATCTGACCTCCTGCATAACACAGGACATAGGACCTCCCTGAATTAACTTCTGTTTGAACTAGAGCAGATCTGTTGATAAAACATCCACTCTAGGTTTATAAATTGCTGGGATGAAGAATCCACCAAAGGTTCTTATAAAATTTTTCCACTGTGTTAAAGAAATTCACAAGATTTCCAGTCTGAATTTGTCCAGCTTCAACTTTCAGCCACTCGGTCTTGTTATATCTTTGTCTGCTAGACTGAAGAGCCCATTATCAATTTGATTCTTCCCCATTTACGTTCTTATAAGCTGTAATCAAATCACCCTATAACCTCCTCTTTGTTAAGCTAAATAGATGGAGCGCCTTGAATTTATTAGCCCTTTCCAGCACACAAATGGTAAGTGAATCTCTATGAAGAAACTGTGTCTCATGGTTCTTAGTGCTAAGTTAAAAATAAAGGACTAGTAATAGTATTTCCAGTTAATAAGAGTTATGGGGGTATTTACTTTCTGATATCGTTTTTCACTTTACGTTTTGTGTACATGGTTTACCCCTGGTTGATAATTTCTTGTGTTATCTCTAACTACTTAGTACACATATAAAGTCATCTGTTATTCACCTCCTCCCCCACTCACCTTGTGTCTGCTACTTAATGAGTAATCTATTACAGAGCGAAGGTATCTCCATTTGACTGCCTTAAAACAGGCTACTCGAACATTTTATGGTGATCAGAGAGACAAACATTAGCCCTGAGATAATAACTAAACAAAATAAGGGATAATGTGGTAGCTACACATCTTTTTCATAATACTAATAAGTAAATCACCAACTTCCCTTGCTAGGGTTGATTTTGAGTCAGCACTTTCCTCTAAGTCCTGCCTAATAGTAGCACTTGAGTCAGCACTTGAGTCTAAGTCCTGCCTAGGTAAGAATGTCACATGACTCCCATCCATTCTTATATTTGAGTTATACAGCTGGTTCAGTTTGTGTTAGTAGATGTCTGGAGCCTTGCAAGTCAATTTCCCAGTGGAAAGAAATCAGTGATATGGACTCTGGATTTTTAGTTTGTATGTATTGTGTGTTTTATTTACATATATAAATTAGTCCTGGAACAGAAGTGTTCAAACAGCCTGCAAGACAAAAAAAATTTTCAGTAATTTCAGCCCAACACTACAGTCCAGTTCCCAAAGAGCAATAGTGCCTCCAATGTTCACTAATCAGAGCCCCAAGACACAGAAAAAACATCCTGCTACTCAGCTGCCTCTACCCAGAACCTTGTGTAGGAAACTAACAATTGAGAGCATGTCTTCCCAAGACTGAACATTTATTCACACATTAAGAAAAAGAACTTGGAAGACTACATGTAAGATCGCCACCTGGAGACATTTACCTT
Source organism: Pelusios castaneus (assembly GCA_007922175.1). Classification (NCBI taxonomy): domain Eukaryota; kingdom Metazoa; phylum Chordata; order Testudines; family Pelomedusidae; genus Pelusios; species Pelusios castaneus. The sequence goes on along the minus strand of ML685910.1, from coordinate 1,452,843 downwards.
AACAATATGTTTTACTTTTCAAAATTAAGACACAGTGGGGGAGGTAATATCTGTTAGCCAATCCATTAAAAGCAATTCTCTCTCTCCCATCCTGGCACTAACAGGGCTACACCACCACTGTTACAAAATAGAACGGATTGGGGGGGGGGGGGGGGGAAAAAAAGTCTTGTAGGCAGGTTGGGCTTTGGTTTATTGTTTAAGGAAGCTAATGTATCAAGGGAGACAGAGTTATCTCTTTCCCAGCCTTGTTTCTCTGTAGTGAGGAGTACCCAAGAACTGGAAAGTGGAAGGAGATGGAGTCCTGTGCCAGACTAGGACTATGTCAGAGCTGTAGTTATACTAACTAGACAATGGAGTTAGATGATTTTAGAACACTATTTTAAAGAAAATGCCAATGGATTTCCATAAGATGCTGCTGTACAAAATGTATGTGTGGATATGTTAAAAGAACAATGAAAAAATCCAGGAAACTTGAATTCACAATCCATCTCAGACAACAGACAGAAAGCAAGCATGCAGTCTGTTGTAGATTGCGTGGCAGTGCAGCTTGATTGCTCTAGGCAACGTTTCACAAGGAAAGGCTGGAGCTAGGCAAATAGGACACAAGCAAAGATTTTTCTGGGATCTGAGGGTGGAATTACTGGCCTATATCTGCTTGACTGAGCATATGGGCCTTTCCCTTATAGAGTGGGATGAGGATCCCATCTTTCTGCTCCACTGGTACCACCCCAGTAGCCCATAACCAACAGTGTTTAATTTGTAGTAAAGAGGTGCTAGAGCTCAAGCATTTAAGTGGCAGGGCTCAAGCAGTTAACTTTCATAACAGATGAAGCAAGCCCAGAGGTCCCAGGGCTCAGCCCTAGAACAAATTAAGCACTGATGCCAAAACAAAAAGATGAGTCTCATCCCTAAACAAAACTCAAGTGTGGAGGTAATTTTAACTTGAGTTAGCTCATACCCACTGTTGGGCCAGCTAACACTCAAGTTAACTGAGCACATCAGCTGCTAACAGGACCTCTCTTTGGTATGGAATAGGCCACTGCCCTAACAGGCAAGATTGACCCTCCCTCAGACACAATACCCTTTTCCAGAGCCTTCAACAGCTGTTTTCTCCTCCTGATGTCCTGCAGGCCAGCAGTAGGCAAGGCTGGGGCTCCCACTGTCATTTGTGGCTCTGGCTTCCAGGCTTAAACCCTTTCCCTGCAGGAGCTTCCAAACTCCTCTGGTATCTTGAGCTTCTTTGCAGAAGCTTTTCTAACTCCAAAACTGAGAAAGGATTGGTCTTTCCTCTCTTCTTAGTTCAAGAACATGGGAGAGTTTCATTCTGTAAGTTGCCCAGTTTACACAGCTGGAGTCCATCTCTTTAAGACAGTATCCCCGTCTCCTCTTGGAGACAGATATTCCCTGTCTCACAGAACTGCATCTTTAATGTCTCCAGGGTTTTGGATCTTATCAGGCCCAGTCTTTAATATACGTGCTTCTGTTCCACCACCAAAACACCTCCTAAAGGGGTCGTCTTCTCTCTATGTTCCACAAATTCAAACCTCCCCAGTCTCTTGGAGGATACTCTCAGCTTAGTCTATTGCTTCTTTTCCTACCACGTGTTTTCATTTCTTAAAGGGGCAGTCTCTCCTTTAGGTCCCATTCACTCACTTAACACATCTGGGTTGGCCCTTCCACCTGCAGACCCAGTGTTCCAGTCCATGGATCAAGCAACCTGAATACAAACTTTAATCCACAGCCTAGTACCCTTTTAGTGTGACAGCTTTTCTCAGAGCAGTGTAGGATGCAACAAATACTCACCATACCCGCTCTGTTTTCAGTGAGCTATATTCAGAGATATGTAGAGGTATTTCCTGAATCAGGACAATATCCAGCTTTGAGTGAACTTTGCGGGTGGTTAATGACCTTAATATTTCACATACAGAATCTGAAAGACTGCAAAAGAGATGATGTGAGAGGCTGCCATTTGCTTTGTGTCTGTATCCAAGGAATTGTCATCTAAATAGGCTCTTTGTAAATACCGTGCTTCCTAGGGCATACTCCACAGGTGTCCCAGGGGGTAATCTGTTGCCAAATAAATACTTAAATGATATTTCTAATTTTAACAATGCTCTTAAATGCACTTGAACAACACAGGAACACCCTGCTGAGGGCAAAGTAGACTGGTTATTTAGCAGTTGCAGCTAAAAGACAGAACAAGGACTATCACTAAAGTGCTAAGAGAACCAGTGTTACTACAACTGTATAGAAATATTCCTGCAATGATTCATCACTGACTGGCATTGATAACAAAGTGTAGCAACAGATAACGCGCGCGCTCTCGCTCTCTCTCTCTTTTTACCCTCTCACTGCATTTCTTGGAGAAGGAGCTTTTCAAGCACTATGAAATTTACAAGTTGTGTTTAATATTAAATACAATTAACTGTGTCATCCAAACAGCTTAAGTGGGGTTTATTAGTCATTAATCATGTCCTTGAGTGCTTCAGTGAAATAAGAGTTTAAGCTTATTCCTAACTAGCACTCTATGGCCCCAATTCAGCAAAGCCTGTAAGCATGTGGCTTAATTTGCAGCACATACTTAAATTGTATCAACTTCAAAAGGGGTTTAAGCACATACTTAATTTTAAGCACATGCTTAAGTTCTTTTACTGAGGCGCTAGCTAAGTCTAAGAACCAATGGAACCATAGAAAATAAAAGAATATTGAGCACATTTGGAGTCCATCTACATGCAAAGAATATTCATACTATTTCATCACACTGACCCATTAATTAGTACCTCATCTGCAGATTATAAGGAAAGCAATGCCTGCTCTTGATCAGCACCATCAAAGTAATGAAAGAATCACAGAAGCTGTTCCCTATTAAGTATGTGATCATCACTGAAGCTAACTTCACACCATATAATTAATAAGAAAAATGGATTATTTACATAGCTTTCATTTTACAAACAGTATTTGCATTCTGATTTCAGCCCCATATTTGTTTAACATAAGAAGAGCCTCAAGACTCTCTCTGAATTAGTTTTTTCTACATTTGCATCTTTGCAGATTTCAGAGCATCTTTAGGGTTTTTAAACCTGAAGCCTTGTTCAGAGCCACTAGGGATAAGGTAACGTATCAGAAAACTGCTCCAAGATCAGGGCTTCTTGCTGAATTAAATGCAATTAGGCACCTATTGCCCCTACCCTCATCTCAATTTTTCACCCTTCCTATGTGGTCACCTAGATAGGAAGCTGGGCAAGTAGGAATACTGTTTTTATCTGTAATGGCAAGTCAAGAATGTTGTCTCAGGTAATTCAGTGGCGGTCACTGCTTGTTCCGCTGCAGAACTTTCTCCTTTCTTTCCTTGGCAACACTGATAGACGCATTTTGACTTCTGAAAACTTACCAGATATGTCTGTGGTCAGCGTGGGTTAATTTTTGGGGTGATGCTGGCAGACAGGTCCCTAAACTTGGCTTTATCATCATTGTGACTACCTTTTCCTGCTCTGCTCACACTTTATTAGCATGCTGAGTTTCACTGTTTCTTTCTCTTCTGATGCTTAATTTCCTTGAAGCTGAGGAAGTGGTTTGTCATTTAAGCAGCTGCTAAGGGGCTAAAGGTTAGCAGGATTTTAAAAGGCTTGATGGAGACCCAGCTGAGCTACTGTGTGGCAGCACTGTGAGCTGGCCTGCCAGGGATTTAAAGAAACAGTACACACACTCTCACAGCAGCTAGGCAGTGATGGGTTGCACTGGATTTTTAAGGTGATTTACAGTCTAACAGCTTCACCTGTAGTTTTTCTTTCCTCTTCTCTCCTACTGGCTCCCTCTTGTGTTTTGAAGGATGCACTGCATTTATTAACTGGCTGTTATCAATTAGCATTAGCTATGCTATAATGAGATATGCAGTGCTGTAGCTCTTGGTCCCAGTACATTAGAGAGACAAGGTGGGTAAGGCAGTACCTTTAATAGGACCAATCTCTGCTGGTGAGAGAAACAAGCTTTTGAACCACACAATGCTATCTTCAAGACTGGGAAACATACTCAGACCCTCACAACTAAATACAAGGTGGAACAGATTGTTCAGGATAAGTAAGTAGCTAGCACATATTTAAGGGACCATTAAAGTGACCCATCAATAACCCTCCAGTCTTGGGGAGGGAGGAAGAAAAGGAGAAGCAAAAAATGCAGAAACTACAGTAGCTCCACTGTGCTCAGTACCTGACACAATTCCAAAGGGGTAGCCTTGTTAGTCTATTGTAGAAAGACAACAGAGTCCTGTGGCACTTTTTAAAACTCATAGATTTATTTATCACTATGCTCTCAAATGAACTCTCACAGAAAAATGATAAAAGAAAAAGACCCGGTCATCTAAGGGTGATACTTTACACATCATAACTGACCTCTCACCCTCATCCCCAAGAAAACTTGGCCAACACTTTAAAAAAAGACAAGGTTGGAGCTTAAATTCATAACTCTGCTAGACATCAACAATCATGGACTGAACAGACTCTGGATTTATGGCTTATTACAAAAATCTGTAACTTACTAACAAGCCTTTTTCAGCTTCCCTTTCTTTCTCCTGTGATTAGAGGGATATTAACAATCCACTTCACCTTGAATGGTCCCTTGAAATACTTGCTAACTCCTCATGTTACACAATCTGTTCCACCTTGTATTTAGCTGTGAAGCTCTGTGTATATTTCCCAGACCAGAAGAAATTTGTGTAGCTTGAAGGCTTGTCTCTCTCCACAGCGTATTTACCTCACCCATCTTGTCTTTTTAATGTCCTGGGACCAATGCAGCTACAATAATACTGAGGATGTATAAAGCTGTGCACTAGTCAAAGGCAAGTGAAACTTCGAAATCAATTTTTAAAAATATTTTTATGGTACTTAGTCTCTACTGCCCTATTGGAAGCTTCAAGCTACTTGTTCCCTTCCATGGTTTATCTTTTTTCCTTTTAGCAAACATGGAGGTCTGAAACATGAGCATGAAAGAAACAAATGGAGCTGAAATTAACAAGCCTGCTTTTGTTTAACATCGGCTACAACTCGTGTGGCGCCTAAATTTTGCAAAACTTCTTCATCTGTGGAGCAGCAGGATCATCTAGTCATGGTAGCGTAACTCTTCCAGCAATATTGTTGGATGTGTGTGAACTCAGCTGGAGCAATACACTATTTCAAGCATCCTAAAGCAATGACAACTGTTTCCTTGGCAACAGAGTAGCCATTAAAAGAAATAGCTATTTACAATCCAGAAGACAATTTTAAGGACCATATATGAAATGGGAGGCCAAAACTTGTTATGATACTTTACAGGCTATAATAACTTTTGTTTGAAGATCTCAAAGCACTTTATTACATATGTGAATGTATTTGTATTGCAGTGGCATCTAAGAGCCTCACTATGGGGGGAGCACATTGTGCTAGGCACTATATAAACACACAACAAAAATGGTCTCTGCCCCAGAGAGTTTACAGTCTAAGTAAAAGTAAGTAGTTCCCATAAGACCTCAGTGACACAGGTAGATATTTCCATTTTACAGACTGATGAGATGTGGAATGATCTGTTAAGAGCTGAAAAGAGAACCCAGGAGTCCTGATTCTCAATCCTCTGCTCTAAGCTCTAGATCACACTCCCTCTGTTTTTATGAAATGGTAAGAATCAGTTGGGCTGGAAGTGTCCCAACTAAATCAGAGAGTTCACTCAGTTTATGTGGAGTTCAGTGAACTCTGCCAGTTCTACGGAAGGACTTGTCGACACTAGCACTCATGCTGCTCAAAGTTTTGTCATGCAGGAGTGGAAAAAAAAACCCCAAACCAAATTCTCTCCTGCCAACATAGCTCCGGCCGTTCGTTTGGATGGTTCTGTATGTCAGTGAGAGAGCTCCTGCCATCAACCTAACACAGCTACAGAAGGGCTTAGGCGGGCAAAATGTATGTCTCTCAGGGTTGGTTTTATTTCCACATCCCCAAGTGACAAAATTTTGCCAGCATATGTGCTAGTGTAGACAAAGCTGTAATCTCTTAAGTGGCTCTTTAATGACACGTGACTGCCTTTTAAAAACTGCCAACTGCTTCTTCTCCTCCAACTAGCCTTTGTCTTCATGTGCAGTGGCAGGAGAAGGCTGGATAGCGTGTGCTGAAGTGGCAAGCTAAGCAGAAACTGATGGGATAAAGATCACTTGCCGTTCCAGTACAATAAAAGACAGGACAGAGCACACAATATAAAATAACCAAAGGAGCCAACAGCCACAGCAAGGACAGCATCTGCACTCGGGGCAGTTTTTACAAGCTAAAAGAAGGCTGGGAGCGTAAAAGCTGATGGAGCCCTCACAAAACCCAGTTTTGAACTCATTCCTCCCATTAGCTGGCACAGGTATAAATTCCCTCAGCATCTTTGTTGTTTGGAGCTGGAAGGAAGACAGAGAATTTAGCGGAGGATGGGGAGGTTGTGTCTGAGTGAGCTCAGGGTCAGACAGCAAGGAAGAGCCCTGCAGAAGAATGGATGAGGCACAGAGCTCAGCTAAAAAGGTAACTGGAGCAAGCAGTGCTGCCAGTTTTAAGTTATAGACTTGATGTCTCAATGCAGCTGCTTTGATGGAGAGGCTTTTAATTCTTTGTACCCAGGAGGGTTGCTTCCTGATGGCCATAGACAATAGGGAAACCCTACTTTGATCTGTAGCTGGCTATTCCCCAGCTGTCTGGTTCTGCTCCACAGCTGGCGACACCGCTAATCGCCTTCCAGCAGGCAGATGGACTTTATAGGGCCCAACCTCCCAACCCCACAACCTCCACCTTCCTAGCTCCTCCCAGCAGCAGCTCAGCAGCCCTGTGCCTACTAGAATCCCTGGAGAGGCAGAGAAACACTTTCTCCCCCAGCTGCCCCTCTGAGCGAAGGCTGAAGGGATGGGGGAAATAGAGAGGAAGAGGAGGGTGGGAAAGGACAGAAATGAGAAAAGGGAAAAGGAAGAGGAGGGAAAGGCCATGAGCCTCTCAGCCTGCTCTTTGATGCAAGAGCAGACTCACCTTCCTTGTTCCCTCCCACAGCTTGGTACAAAAGGACCCACAATACTGGACTGCTTTGCCATTCCCTTGGTTTTCAGCTCTCCCATGCATTCTGTTCAAGGTGACTGATTGCTCACAACCCTGCCCCTGTGCTAATGGGAGGAATGAATGTCTGACCAGAAAGGCACTGCCACCTGGCTCCACCCCAGGGATCTGGGCCTACAGGTTCCCTTAAAAAAGCACAACGCAGAGCTGCTAAGCCAGGTCCCTAAGTCCTGCCACTCAAAGCAAGAACCATGGTCACCAAGGCCTTCCCCCATCACGGCCTGAGATGACAAGCTCTCCTACTGGGTTACCAGTACCTGGAGAGATAACAGATTGCAAGGTACCTCATCCCAACAGCCTACTCAATTCACCACCCCCTGCACAAGGGGGGCAACCTCCAGCCAGCCTCAAGTGTAGAAGAGTGAAAGGAAGAGAATTTTTGGGGTGCAGCTTCTTCATTTACAAATCTGCTGACAAAGCCAACCTAGAAAATCTGCTAACTTCCAGACAGCAAAGGCTGCCCAAGAAAGCAGTAGAGATGCTCACTGATATAGTGATGTGGTCCCTAAACCTCACTGTACTAACTTCAGAGAACACGACTAACACCACAGGACAAAGAAACCTCCTGTTAGGAATCAGGGCCAGCAGCATAGCCAGTCTCCAGGCAGCCTGATGAACATGGCTCAAAGTATTTGCTCACAGCTGCAAGTCCAGGTAAGCTGGTTCTGATCCTCTACTCTGATTCTTGGCTCCAACCCTTGGCACCAGCCTCTGACTCTAGCTCTGACCCTGGGCTCCAATTCTTGGTTACTGACTCCTGCTCCAGACACTAAACATGACCACCCTCGCCTAGTCACTGACACCTTCCATCCACCATGTGCCACCCACAACTGGTCACCTGGCCAGCAGACATGGTTAACTCTGAAGAGGACCCCTTGTTTGGAAGTGGATATGGAACTGCTAAGACTCATTCCCCAACCTGGTCAGATTTCAGTCAGTCTGTTCCTTTCTCCTCGTAGGAGACATCCGAACCCCAGACATTATTGTTTTCCTTCAAAGGCTGATGGACCCAACTATAACCTGTTGAAGATCATCCTCAGTGAACACCGGACTAGACAACTTCGCAAATTCTGTGCACCCCATTATGTGGAGGTATTCATGACAGAGCTACAGAAATCAAAGCTTGCTTCATTTAATTTCTTTCTTTGGGGAAACTCAGATTCCAAAGAGAGGGCAAGAATGAGAAGCACTCCTCCCATTTATCTTAAACTCAGTTTAGAGTGGGTCCTTCTCTTTTCCTTCCCTGGGGCGATAAAAAGAGCGAATAAATTTATAATCCCAACCAGAATTTCTCTCTCTCTCTCTCACACACACACACACAAATCCTCCTTTCAGAATTTTATTCTCTGGCTAAATGAGACCTAGGTAAAGAGAGAGGAGCTAATTAAAATAAATTGCACAATTCATAAAAAAAAGCCATAAGCAAACAAATGCCTCCTTCCCTGAAAGAACACTTAAGCCCTCAGCTAAACAAAAGCTTCCTTAATATAGTCAGTTAAGAAATGCTTCCACGAATCACTACCTAAACACTGAACAAAGAAACAGAAGGGGGAAAAACAACCCCGTCCATCCACTGTTAGCAGAACTTCAGATATTTGCATTAAAGTGACATGGCTCTAGTTAGAGAAGGGGGAACAGTTATTCCCATGCACACAGATTTATGCTTTGTTGGGATTTAGCCCTTTCTTTTGCAATTATGATTATATTTTCCACTGGGATGCTGTAGCAGTTCCATGCACTGGACTCACCAGCAGGGCGCCTCCTGGTGGTGTTATCTGGGAATTGCTCAAGCGGTCCCCCTGCTGGGAGTCTGTACTCTGCCCTTCTACATGCCTGGATTCTGGCTCTGAGTCCCTGTTAGGGTCTTAGCCCTCCAGCTAAGCCTGAAGTCCATTCCTTCTGGGGTACACCTGGGTACTCTGGCCCACTTTGCGGCAGTGGCCAGGCCCAGTCCATTCACCACCGTCCTGCAGTCTAGTCCAGCTCACTGTTCTCCAGCCCACAGTATAAAAAAGTCTAGGGGCCAGTGAGCTTGTGCCCCTCCTGCCACCTACGCTGTTCCTGGCATGCTGGGGGAGCAGGGAGGGACCTGGGCCCACCCTCTACAGTAGGCCCCGGCCCAGGGACCCTAAATGCCTCCTCTGAGGCTCCGCCTCCCACCAGTCTCTCCACTTCACAGGCGTCGACTCCTTGGGCCACTTCCCCGCAGCCCCAGTCATGCCGCCTCTCACCATTCTGGAGTCCCACCGCCGTCTGCTCCTGGCTCTCGGCCTTCAGACCGCTGCTCCAGTCCCAGCTACCTCTCTCCTGCCACTCCGGAGTCCCAGCTGCTGTCCCTCCAGGCCTCCTTGCCCCTGGACCACTGCTCCAGAGTCCCTGCTCTCCCTCGCCGCCTTCCTGGTCAGGTCAGCTTATCACAGCGGCCACACTGTGAGCTCTCCAGGGGTGCTGGCTCCATCAGCCGGCCAGCCAGCAGGACAGCCTTCTCCCTTGGCTGCCCAGGCCAGAATGAACCGCTAGCTCTGCTGCCCTAGCTTTATCCTGGCCGCTCGGCCCTGATCAGGACCTTCCAGGATTCTTATTCACTCATCTGCTTCCCCTTGTAACTGGGGTGCTTGTAATAAGAGGTGGGTGTGTTCTTGTTTTACCCCCCTTGACAATGACGTGCTTTGTTCATTCCTGCCCTTTAGTCTTGGTCTCCATAAAGGGACAAATATTTTTGCATTCAAGCATCTGACGAAGTGGGATTTTCTCCCACGAAAGCTCATGAAATAAATAAATGTGTTAGTCTTTAAAAGTGCCACAGGACTCATAGACTCTAAGGTCAGAAGGGACCAGTACGATCATCTACTCTGACCTCCTGCAAAATGCAGGCCTCAAGACCTCACCCACCCACTCCTGCAATAGGCCACCAACCTATGACTGAGTTATTTACCTCCTTAAATCATGATTTAAGGACTTAAGATACAGAGAATTCACCGGTAGGTGAACCATGCCCTGTGCTACAGAGGAAGGCGAAAAACCCCCAGAGCCCAGGCCAATCAGCCCTGGGGGAAAATTCCTTCCCGACCCCAAATATGGTGATCAGTTAAACCCTGAGCACGTGGGCAAGTCTCAACAGCCAGTTATCCAAGAAACAATTCTCTGTAATAACTCAGAACCCACCCCACGTACTCTCCCCTCTTAGGCTACTTGTAAATCCACCACACGTAGCCAAATATCAGTCAATTTCCAAAATAGGCTAATCATACCACCCCCTCCATAAATTTATCAAGCTCAGATTTGAAAGCAGTTATGGTTTTTGCCCGCACAACTCCCCTTGGAAGGCTATTCCAGAACTTTACTCCTCTAATGGTTAGAAACCTGCATCTAATTTCAAGCCTAAATTTCTTGATGGACAGTTTATAACCATTTGTTCTGGTGTCCACATTGGTGCTGTACTCAAATAATTCCTCTCCTTCCCTGATGTTAATCCCTCTGATGTATTTATAGAGAGCAATCATATCCCCCCTCAGCCTTCTTTTGGTTAAGCTAAACAAGCCAAGCTTCTTGAGTCTCCACTCATAAGGCAGGTTTTCCACTCCACAGACCATCCTTGTAGCCCTTCTCTGCACCTGTTCCAATTTGAATTCATCCTTTTTAAACACTGGGGACCAGAACTGCACACAGTATTCCAGATGGGGTCTCACCAGTGCCTTGTACAGCGGCACTAACACCTCCCTGTCTCTACTTGAAATACCTCTCCTGATACATCCTAGAACCGCATTAGCTTTTTTCACAGCCACATCACATTGGCAGCTCATAGTCATCCTATGATCAACCATTACTCCCAGATCCTTCTCCTCCACAGTCTGTTCCAACTGATGCGTCCCCAACTTATAGGAAAAATGCTTGTTGTTTGTCCCTAAATGCATGACCTTGCACTTCCCATTATTAAATTTCATCCTTTCCTGATACTCCAGTTTACAAGGTCATCCAGATCTTTCTGTATGGTATCCCGATCCTTCTCCGTATCGGCAATACCTCCCAACTTGGTGTCATCCGCAAACTTTATTAGCACATTCCCACTTTTTGTGCCAAGGTCAGTAACAAAAAGGTTGAACAAGATCGGTCCCAAGACAGATCTCTGAGGGACTCCACTGGTAACCTCCCTCCAGCTTGACAGTTCACCCTTCAGTATGACCCGCTGCAGTCTCCCTTTTAACCAGTTCCTTATCCACCTTACTATATTCATATTAATCCCCATCTTCTGTAACTTAACCAATAACTCCCTATGTGGAACTGTATCAAATGCCTTCCTGAAATCTAAGTAAATTAGGTCCACTGCATTCCCTTTATCTAAAAAATCTGTTATTCTTTCAAAAAAGGAGATCAAGTTGGTCCGGCAAGATCTCCCTTTTGTAAAGCCATGTTGTATTTTATCACAGTTACCGTTATCCTCTACAGCCTTAAGTACTTTCTCCTTCAAAATTTTCTCCAAGACTTTGCATACTACTGAGGTCAAACTAACAGGCTGGTAGTTACCCGGGTCATTTTTATTCCCTTTCTTGAAAATAGGAACTACATTAGCAATTCTCCAGTCATACGGTACAACCCCCGAGTTTACAAATTCATTAAAAATCCTCGTTAAAGGGCTGGCAATTTCATGAGCCAGTTCCTTTAGTATCTCAGATGGAGATTGTCCGGACCCCCCGATTTAGTCACATCCAGCAGCTCAAGTTTGGCTTCTACCTCAGGTATGGTAATTTCCACATTCATGATCTCGTTCTCATTAGCTTCCCTACCTCTACCCCCCAGCTCAACTTCACTCTCATTGAAAACAGAAGCAAAGACTCCCGGTTTATTTCTATGTATGTAATTATATTCCTTGTCTTGTCATCTGTGAGGATTGAATCCCGGACCTAAAAGCATGGGCCTGGGCTTCTTAAGTTATAGTGCCTGTCTTGGTGGCAGTAGCAGAACCACTACAGGGAGACAATGAGCCACACTATGTTGGCATAATTTATCTGGCTTTAGAGGTAAGAAGAGTTCTTGCTTCCCACTCGAGAAAAGAATTGGCTGGAACATTAGTGGTTGAATCATGCTCTGGGCCTTCCAGACAGCCTGCTGGTGCCTCAGAATTCTAACACTATGTTCTGTGTCAAAAGGTAAGAAACAGTGGTTGGGGGCACATGGACCTTTGTAACCTCAGTTCCAAATATCCAGTGCTGCCAGGAGGTGCTCAGCGGCATTGCTTTCCAGGAGGCCAGCAGCACCAGACGACCAGTGGTTAAAGTATAATTTGACGGGCCCCGGAACCCTCCTAATCTCTGGGCCCCCTTCCCGTATTGTCTGGGCCCCCTTCATGCATGTGTGGGCCCAAGCCCAGGTAGGCATTTGCAACTACTTCTCAGTATTACATGCATTGGTTATCGCTCCATAAAAATATTTATAATTTTATGTCATTTATGTCTATAGCAATTATTGTCACACACTAGCAAACACTGCATAACACAATAAGTATTGCAATTAACAATGGTGGGGCGTAGGACCTGCCAGCAGCCAGGGCAGGGCAGAAAATGCGCTCCGCTGTATTTTTCTATTTTTAGGGGCCCCGGAACTCTGGCTCCTCAAATTTGCGGGCCCCGGAACTGCATTCCGGTGCGTTCCCCCTTACTTTAACTACTGCAGATGACTGTGTCCCACAGCAGAAGAGCTGAGTGAAATGTTTCAGCTGAAACTTTTCCCACCCAGAGAAAAAAATGCAGGGTCAGGTGAACTAAAACAGTTTGCAAATTCAGGTTGATTTCACTGAGTTATTTCAGTTGGTTAAAAAAGCCTAAAATAATTGTAACATTCCGTTTCAACGTTTTCAGAAGGAAATTTCTAGATCTTTCCATTTGAAATGATTTTTTGTTTTAAATTTATTTTTAAAGAAAATTGATGTACATTTCTCAACATTTGAAAATGCTCTAAAATGAACCGAGTTTTTGTCTGACCCAAAAGGATTTTTTGTATGTTTTTTCACCAAAAATGTTGAAAAAAATTTGTTTTTGGGGCATGCCAAAACAAATCCACAAATCTTTTTGGGGCACCCCCCAACAAAGCCCCCCCCATCAGATATTTGCATTACCCTGTACATGAGTGTCCCTGCAGAGGTGATTCTCTCAGAGAACTGCAGTTACCATGGTAAGTAACCGCTCTAGATTAACTGGTTAAGTTGATTTCCGCCTCCATAGCTGGCTCACCACACTCAACAGGGTAACTTTCACTTACTTTCTAATTAGAACACAGTAACACATCTTCTCCGTCAGGCAGGAGAGCCAGAATACAGCCAATTCACTTTCTGGGGAAGAGGAGGAGAGTTAGTAAATTAATAAACATTCACTGTTGACTTGAAGCTAGGGGCTGCAAAGCAGAGCTCCAGGAGTAGAGATCCAGGCAGTGATGGGCTGCCAACATTTCTGCAAGGGGCTCCCACCAATCATCCCTGCAGCATATGATAAACATGCATTTCCCGCTGAAAAGAGGCTGAGGGATTGTGAGATCTATTAATTTGTTTCCTCATTTAAACAACAGTTCTCTCTCATAACCACCACCAAGCTGTGAGACAGCACTACAGGGCAAACAAGCAAAACAAATGCAGCTCCCTGAGCTGCATTTTACTGGGGATGTTTCTTCTTAGTTCATGAAAAATGCATTAGGTTTTATTCTCAGTGCCAATAGTTCAATACCTGGAGCAGGGACAGGGAGAGGAGTGTGTAAATTAACTGTAGGCAGCCTTTGTGCTCCCTATATTCTGGGAGTACACAGAGTTCAAGTATAACTTACAGCAGCCAATTTATACTCCACTGCCCATTGGGTGAGGTAAGTGCATAGTGTAGTACCCTCTAGCCATTCTCCTAATGTATCCCTGATCTGTTAACATCAGTGCAGCCCTGACCAGGAATGGTACCTGCAGAGAGGCTATTTCAGGGGCACAGTTCTGTTCACTTTAGGGCACTTTGTGCCAAATGATATAAAGGGGTTTCAGTGTAACAGTGAATCAAACCTACTACTGTACTGGGAGTGTCAGCCAGATTCTCAGCTTGTGGGATGAAGGGAGGAGGGCCACAGTGTTGAGAACATAATCCTCTCTTCCAGGATGGGGAACCTATGAAGCCTAATATTGTCTCTTCTCCTGTTCAACATCTAACCAGGTGGGGCTGGTTAGACCAGGAGCATAGCCATGGGTGGGCCCGGGTAGATCAGACCCACCCATTGCAGCACCCAGCACCCAGTAGTGCAAACTTCTCCGCCATGTCTGTGGGCTCTGCTCTGCTCACAGCCACAGCTGTCAGCTGCTGACCAGCCCCAAAGACAGTGGTGAAGTTCATGCCACTGCTGGACATTGTGGTGGGCAGGCCCCATCTCACTGCCTCTCCCCCTCCCTCCTTCTCACGAGAGCTCCATTTCCTAAGTAATAAGTGGAGTCGGAGCACTGGCACTCCAGCTGTACTTGCTACCTAGCAACGGGAGTGTTGTCAGGCAGTTTCCGGTCATATGACTGGAAGCTGCCCATGCCTGGGCTTATCCTACAGACTCAAGGGCTTGGCCAGAAAATACCACCTGGCTACACCCCTGGGTTAGACAACAGATGAAATGCCAGCAATGCACAGATGATACCCTGCTACACATCATACTTATGGCAGATGCCAAGGGCACCATGGCTGTGTCTACACTTGTGAATTTAAGTCAACTTTAACTAAGTTGACTTAGTGTGTCCACATTTAAATTTTAAGTCGACTTTGGGGGGAACTTACAAAGTTGACCTAGAGCGTCAACACTGGATGCTCTAGGTCGACTTTGTGGGGCTAGGGGGACCTAGGGGAGGTCCACAGTGGCAGGGGGGCACCCCTTGCCCAATGCCAGGGGGCTCAGCCTTTGCCCCATTGTACTTAGGTACAATGGGGCAAAGGGGGTCAGGGACCCTGGCAGGGCATAGGGGCAGGGTGGGAAGGGCTCTGCCCTGCCAGGTGGGGGGGCATTCCAGGCTACCCCTGTGCCCCCCCCCCCCCGGCAGGGAGGGCATTGGTGTACCCCACGGCTACACTGGCTTAAGTCGACTCTAGGGAGTCAACTTAAGCCTTAGGTCTACTAGAAAGCAGGTTTTATAAAGTCGACTTAATTTTAATTAAGTCGACTTTATTTTCCTTATGTCGACTTAAGCAAGCTGCTTAAGTTGACTTAAGGAAACCTTAGTGTAGACGCAGGGTAAATTAAGTCGACTTAAGCAAGCTTAAGTCGACTTAATTTACCAGTGTAGACGCAGCCCATGATGCTGTCCTCCCAATGCCTGGCAGAGATCAGCTGTTGGACATCACTGACCAAGGCAGACGTTATGGCAGGAGGAAGTGGTACTTGCCTTCTCCGTAATACTCCACCTCTGTAGGGTGTCACACTGTCTAAAGTAGCTCACAAGTGTGGGAGCCAGCCTCCGGGGAGACTGTCCAGGAGTAGGGCACCCCCCACACTTGTTGGGTGTTCTATACTTAGGTACACCAACCAAATAACAAGTGTGAACTCCACAGGCGTTGTAACAGTCTGACCACGGAGTCACATACAGGCCCAGATTAAGGGCCTCAGCATCCCAGGCTGATGCCCCATTGTGAGGCCCCACTCCCACCTGCTCCTCAGCATGTGGCCCCACCAGCCCCCCACCACCGTGGGGATCCCTGCCTGCACTGGCACGGGATGGGGGAACAGAGGACGTGCTCTTTCCCCACCACTGGGCTGGCTGGTCCACCCCCGGGTGCAGGGTAGGCCAGCCTTGTTCTCTCCTCTGCATGGGCGGGGCCAGGGCCAGCTGCCACGTGGTGCAGCTCTGATGTGGCCTTCCAGGGTCATGGCCCTCGAGGGCCACGCTGGAGGCCATATCGAGTGCCAGCCAACCCCAGCCCGGCTCTGGCCCCATTCCCGGAGTGGAGCGAACAGGACCAGCCAGGGACAGGGCAGGAATGGCAGCGACTCCGGCCAAGAACCCTGTCCCCAAGTGCTGGCAGGGTAAGGACTCTCTCTGCTGTCTCCCTCCCCCGCCCCCCTCCAGTGCTATGGGGGCTACATGGGGTTGGGGGGGCGGACATGGTAGAGGCCATAGGGGCTGGAGCCTGGGGCCCCCTTTCAGGCTGGGGCCTAGGGCTCTAGCCCCTTTGTTAATCCGGCCCTGGTCACATAGGTCCCCTTGAGCACTCTGGTCTATTTCTCCACCCAGGCAAGCCTGCCTTTGTGATAGAGGGTCTCTTACATCAAAAAATCACACCAATATTCAGATTACTTCCAATCCCAAAGGACCAGCCACTTACCCCAAGTCAGTTGTGCCCCATATTGCAAATCAAAGATAATGCTTGTAGCCAAAACTATAATAGTAACTAAAGATTTATTAATAAAAAAAAATAGTGAGAATTATTTACAAGGTTAAGTCAGGTAAACATACACTTGCAAATGAGATAGTCTTTGGTTCCAGTAAATAACAGTAGCTGTTGTAATTCCCAGCAGCATAATGGTAGTTTTTCGTGACAGGGATTTTTACCCCCTTCTCCCGGAGTCGCTGCCATTCAAGATACTTGTGCACAGACCGTTTTCATGGGCATGAGGGAAGCAATCAACAAAATCCTTTGTTTACTGATGTTCCACAATGGTTTGTCTGGAATCTACAGGCTTTCTTTTGTTGGGGAGAAGGCAACAACTCTTGCAGGTAAACTAGCATTTCAAACTTGGCAATGCTTCTCCCGTGACTGCGAACAGTCTTTGAAAACATTTTTTATAGCTACAGAGCAAATGCTCAAACGTTATCTTCTAACATGGGATACAGATACTATAAGCAAAATAAATATATGCAGCATCCTGCAAGCATTTCATAAAGTCTAAACACATTCTTATAACTCTAATATCTATTTTAACAACACAGGTGAGCCAGACAGGTTCCCAGCTACTCGTTTTCAATGTTCAGAGAAGACCACATCTGCCAGAGGACACCTGCCTGCTGACTGTACAATCAGTTTGCAGCAGTGCTCCTCAGTGCTTTGGGATACCAAATAGCTATGAGAAACACTCGCTGCCATTTGCTAACAGTTTGCTCCCCACCCATTAGACACAGACTGGATCAGTCATCCATACGGTTCTGGTCTCCAGGCTTGTTTGTCACAGATCATCTCCAGGAATGGAGCCACACATCTGTCCATAGGTCAACTGGAACAAAAGACAGCAGCCTTTCTACTTAACAACACATCCCCTGTACCTTGCCCTTTGCACTGGCTTCCACCAAAAAAGGGTCCAGCCTAGGATATCTGTCCTGAGAATACCCAGCTTCCTGTGAGAGCACCTCTCCACCTGGGGCCACAACCTCCTGTGGCAGCTACAGGCCACTGGAAACGTGACACTGATGACCAACAGATTGAAGCTACTGAGAGCAGGAGACAGAATTTCAAAAAGTTGGACCTAGGCTATGGAATTGACTTCTACGAGATATAAGGGACTTGCCTAAATGGACACTCCCAGGATGGTTAAACACAAACCCAGAAACTGGAAGGGACCAAGAGCAAATAATAATAATCATGGTGCATAACCCAGAAATGCTTCTTCTCAGAGTCTAGATATTCCCAATGGCAACATTCACAGAACACTGATCTCCTGGAAAAGTAATTTAGGCACTTCACAGTACAAAAATAGAGATTAAACAAACACATTCAAACATATTAAGGGGAAAAGTTTCAGAAGTACTCACAGTCAGTGGGGTGTGGACTCCTGACTCTCTGAGGTGTTTTTACAAACTCTCCCCCGATTCATTATTAAAACCACCGATAAAATGTTGGTCTCATGCCACCAGCACTGATCAGCATGTTTTATTTGCCTTGAAGGAATTCTGGCCCAAGGCAGAAACTCAATTGTTGTCTTTGTTCCCTTTCCTATGTTGCTCAAAGCATGCTCACTTCAGACCTTCCCACAGCAGCCAGAGAAGCCTTTCATAGATGGGTGTGGATGTGGGCCAGGGACATGCCATTACACCGAGTGGCAGCCCAAAGAAAGAAAGTAGAAGTGCTGCTAAGGACAGAAGAAAGAGTCCTCTAGCTAAGACCAGGAGAAGCTTATACAGCTGAACTGTAGCAGCAGTGAGAGCCCTGGATGCCTGGAGCTAGGACCTATGGAAATAACCTTTCTGCTGAACACTCCCTCAGGCTAATGTGGTTTGTTGTATGTCTTCAGAAGAATCAATATGCTCTTTCCTCTCATGGCTGGTACATGTTAGGAGGATCTGGGGTTTGATTCACACAGAGCACAGTCCACAGTGAATTAAGGACACTATATACATCAGAAGTCTCCCCCCTCACAATGTGGCTTCACAAGATTGAAGACAGGGATTTTTTGAAAGAGTCTAAGGGAGGTAGAATCTCAGGCTATGTCTACATTGGTAATTTAATTTGACTTAAGGAGGCTTAAGTCGATTTAAATTAAGCTGCTTCCACACTAGGCTTTCATTAAGTCGACTTAAGAAAATCCTTAAAGTCGACTTAATGAAAGTTTAAGTCAACTTAATAACTACCAATCATTAGGTCGACTTAAGCCTCCTTAGGTCGATGTAACCCTTCCTTAGGTCGACCTAAGCCCAGTGTGGACGCATAAATCCACTTTGTTAAGTCGACCTAAGGGCAGTTAGGTTGACTTAACAAAGTGGACTAAGTCGACTTAACGGCTATGTCTACACTTGTCATTTTAAATTGACTTTAATTTTAAGTGTAGACTCACTAAGTCGACTTAGTGAGTCTACACCTAAAATTAAAGTCGATTTAAAGGGGAACTTACAAAGTCGACCTAGAGCATCCACACTGGATGCCTAGGTTGACTTCTGGGGCTAGGGGGACCTAGGGCAGGTCCACAGGGGCAGGGGGGGCACCCCTTGTGTACAATGGGGCAAAGGGGGACAGGGACCTTGGCAGGGCATAGGGGTAGGGTGGGCAGGGTGTGACGCTGTTCGGATTTAGGGAACCATTTATGATATTATTTTCTATTAATATCTCATAAATGCTATAATCCATAGAACTATGTCATGTTTGGTATCAATAGAAAGGTAGTAATTTGCTGGGAATGATTATATAGTTTAAGTATGGGAATTGTATTTGTATTAGAAGTTAGGCATATGGTTGTTATATCTATACTTTAACTTGTGTGATTCTGGGAAAACACCCCAGACAGGCTGTCTACAACTATTGTCTCCTTAATGGCTCATCAGGTTTCTCCCTGGGCCCATTGTACCTGGGAGCTTCCTTAACATTAAGGAGACCCCCCCCCATGGCAGCGAGGGCATTGGTGTAATCCTGGGGTAGCCCTAAGTCAATTTAGGGCTACCCCACATCTACACTGGCTTAATTCAACTTTAAAAAGTCGAATTAAGCCTTAAGTCGGATTAAAAGGCGGTTTAATAAAGTCGACTTAATTTTCATTAAGTTGACTTTATTTTTCTTAAGTAGACTTAAGAAAACTGTAGTGTAGATGCAAGGTAAATTAAGTCGACTTAAGTAATCTTAAATCAACTTAATTTACAAGTGTAGACGCAGCCAAAGTGTTGCCACTTTGTTAAGTTGACTTAATAAGGTCGACTTTAAATTGACCTTATTAAGTCGACTTAAGAAAGTCGACCTAACTTTTCCTACTGTAGACATCGCCTCAGAAACCACTCAATTTCAGCCTGTACCTAAATCCCTAAAGCTCCTTTGGAAATCCCAGTCCACCAATTTTCCCTTCAGACCATTAATCTGATGTGTTTAGGTCATCAGTTTTGAGGTCAGAAGAAATCTTTCTGACCGTCTCACCTGACCTCCTGCACAGGTGGGAAAATTTGACTC
Source organism: Pelusios castaneus (assembly GCA_007922175.1). NCBI lineage: Eukaryota > Metazoa > Chordata > Testudines > Pelomedusidae > Pelusios > Pelusios castaneus. The sequence goes on along the minus strand of ML685910.1, from coordinate 1,432,886 downwards.
AGCGATTCCTGCAACTGGACCAGTGATGTGCAGTGGAACTCGAGTGTCTTTTAGAATGAACAAAATAGTCTTGTTTGAAGGACTCCCAAGTGATGGAGAATTCATCACAACCCTTGGTAATCTGCTGCAATAATTAACTAGCCTGACTGTTAGACTTTGTCCCTCATTTCCCTTTGGCTCTTTGTTGACTTAGTGAGTGACACTGTGCTCTTTCCTCTTAGCGGTGACTTTCCATGTTCTGACTCCAGCTTTTGTCAGGATGTTTTTTGCTTAGCAGATTGACCTTCATCCCTGTTCTGCAGCTGGAGGATGGAAGGGAACTGAGAACTGTCCCCAGACAAATGTGTATTACCCACAACATTGGCTTCCAGCACTCTGCAAGGAAATAGATCAAGTTCTCTATGCAAACCAATAGTGATGTTGTTCCTCGGAGGCTCCTCTAGTGGGACACTTCAATGGCGGCCTCAACGCCTGAGCATCCATGATGCAGCTGCTGCCCAGGAGAAGAAGATGCTGCATAAACCCAATGGATTAGAAGTAAAAATTAAGCAGTTAAACTTGGCACACACAGCACAATAAAGATCCCTGCACACTCAGCTCCTTACTGAACCTAAGGCAAGGCTGTTAATTCATTAGTCACTTCCCAGCCTGGAAGGAAAAGCATGTTATACCCCAGGGCCAGAACTGATGAAGGGAGCCATAAATCAAGCAGTTTACAAGACCAGCAATTAGGAAACAAGCACTCAGAAGGGAGAACTCAGTAGTAAAGCAGAGGGTATGGCAAGCACACAAAGCAAGGCAGCCCTTTTCGTCCTCCATAGCCATTTACCTGCCCTTTGCTCCACACCCCATCTCCCGCTTTCTCTCTCTCTCTCTCTCCCTGTTCCCTCTTCTTCTTCATAGAATTATAGGGTTGGAAGGCACCTCGTGAGGTCATCTATCCAACCCCCTGCTAAAAAGCAGGACCACTCCCACTAAATCACCCCAGCCAGGGTTTTGTCTAACCGGGCCTTAAAAATCTCCAAAGATGGAGATTCTACCACCTCCCTAGATAGCCCATTCCAATGCTTCACCACCCTCCTAGTGAGAAAGTTTTCCTAATAGCCAACCTCAACCTCCCCAGCTGAAACTTGAAACCATTGCTCCTTGTTCTGTCCTCTGTTACTACTGAGAACAACCTAGCTCCCTCCTCTTTGGAGCACCCCTTCAAGTAGTTGAAGGTTGCTATCAAATCTCCCCTCAGTCTTCTCTTCTGCAGATTAAATAAGCCTAGTTCCTTCAGTCTCTTCTCGTAAGACATGTGCCCCAGCCCCCTAATCATTTTTGTTGCCCTCCACTGGACTCTTTCTAATTTGTCCACATCCTTTCTAGAGTAGGGAGCCCAAAACTGGACACAGTATTCTAGATGTGGCCTCACCAGTGCCGAATAGAGGGGAATAATCACATCCCTCGATCTGCTGGCAACACTCCTACTGATGCAGCCCAAGATGCCATTGGCCTTTTTGGCAACAAGACCACACAGTTGACTCATATCCAGCTTCCTGCCCATTATTCCTCTATCCTTCTGCCCCCCCCCCCCCCATCTCTTCCATGGGGTCTACGCTTTCAAGAAGTGAAGAAACAGACCTGCAAAATGAATCAATGTACCAACTGGTGCCCGGGCACAGCAGTGTACACTGGGTAGTTAGAGGAATCTCATGAAGGAAAACACTTAGGGCTATGCACAAAGAGCTATTGGGAGGAAGGGAAGGGAGCTCGGTTGATGAAGGAGACATGTGATTATATAGTCTGACTTCCTGTATACACAGGACACTTCCCCAAAACAATGCCTACAGCAGATTAGAAAAATATCCTGTCTGGAGGATCAGTGTGGTGAGTCAGGGAAGGAACCCATCAGAGAAGGAGTTAATGAAGCCCTGGAGAGGCTGTGGGGGTAGTAATCAACTGGAAAGGCCACAGGGGAAGCAGCCAATGAGGGCCAGGCAGGCCCACATAAGAAGCGCAGCCAGCAAGAGGGACGGCAGTCACCCTCAGGAGCTCCAAAGGGAGAAGGCTGCAGGGTGAGGCAGGCCAGAACCCTGGATAGAGCAGTGGCTGGCTCCAGGAAAGGAGAAGCCATGAATCCTGAAGCAATGGCTAGGGTGGACTGCAAGGCCAGCTCTGGGGAGGAGTAGCCAATGTGCCCTGAAGTAACAGCTGGACAGAGACGGTAGGGCTGACTCCAGACAGAGGGCAGCTGGGCCCTGAAGTAAGGCCCCGACTCTGGACTGCCATGGCCACTGAAATAAGTGGCTAAGGACTGCTGAATCCAGTGGAAGGGGAAGGAGCAGGGACTGAGGCATAGCTGGAGGGCTGTGCCGTGAAGGGACATTGTGACTGCAGAGAGACCTGGGTCCAGGAATGGAGAAAGGATGGGCAATGCACCACCAGAGTGATTCCCGGGGATGGCCAGAAGGAGGTGCCGAGGTGGTGAGCAGGGACGTGTCACAGTCAGTGATAGAAAACTCACCACAAGCCTTGGTCATGACCTAATGCCTAATTTTAGTTCTTCCAATGGTCCAATTGCCAGCCCCCAAGATGAGACAGGATGGCACCACATAAGATGACCTGCATTCTCTGCCTGGCACAGCCCTACTGAGGGCACGTATTGAAGGAGTTGTGGAGATGACTATATTTACCTCAGCAACTGTGTTTGTGCTAACAGGCCCTGTATAAACATCTCAGCAATGTTGCTCAGGGTGCAGCACACTCCTTTCTCAGAATGGGGCAGATCCCTGTTGAAATCCGGGGAGATTCAGCCCAATGATATCCAAGACCTTTCTTGCTTCCCCTGCTGCATTACCAGGACCATCTAACCTCCTCCCTGACAGTCAATATACATTCCTATCCTTTGTCCCACTAACTGACTGCCGTCCTGCCACTCTGCCACTCACTGCCCAGCATTTGGCTGTGGCACTGCATTCCCCACAGCTGCAAGGCTGCATGCCAAATATGTAGGATTCCTTTACTTTATGTACAGTTTATATGGCTGTGGGGCTATCCACCCATGTGCGTGCATAATCGGAACAGTGCTGGCATGCAGCCATGCCTTGTGGTCGGCTGTGTATAATCTGCGCACAAGCTTGACAATTAGCCATAACTTTTTGCTCTGTCCGTGTCTTCCTTTGATGTGCTGTGCAGCACAAGTGACACAGCCTGGAAGTCCTGGAATGGAGAGGGAACCATGGGGCACATGTACATTTGTAGTGTGATTTGCACATCTTTGTCTCAGTGCACTTGGTCTCCTTGATCTTCACTGAATGCTGCACTAGGGATGAAACGTGCTAAGGTCTTATTTTTAAGACAAGCCTATTTTGTCAGTGTGGGAGGGAGTAAAATGCTGCACTTGGAACTCTAAACCCACAAAGTGCAACACCCAGGTTCTGGTTCATCCAGATACTCCAAGATTTAATGGATCAAATTAAGCTTTTGCATGAGAATGAGACACTCCAAAACATCAGTAGCAGAACATAGCCCAAAGATTTGGAATAATTCTCAGATTTTTGCTTTTATCCTTGTTTGAAAATCCTCGATCCTGGTCATCTAGCATCAATAGAGTCATCTGGCAGATGCATTCATCAAGGAGGTGTTAAGGTGCTGTTATGAGCACCCCATAAAGTGGCCGCCACCTCCCTTGTGATATAAAGTCATAGAGATTGTTTACCAGATACTTCCCCTAGGTCACGTAGACTACATACTTCCCCCAGGTCACATAAACACTGTTTACCAGATACTTCCCCCAGGTCACGTAAAGAAACTGTTTCACCGGGTCACGTACAGAACTCATGGCTGCTAGGCTTGTGACTATCAACATGCTTTATTGCATGTAGAGAACTCCGGGCTGCTAGGCTTGTGACTATCAACATGCTTTATTCGGACCCTGATTCGCTCTCAGCCAGCTCCCAAAGGGGTGGGTCATCCCCCTCGCCCATGTGCTGGAGGGCAAATCAATCATGGCTGCTCTGCCCCCCACCCAGGGGTGTAGAAGGCTCTGACCCGGAACCTAGAGAGCTGGTGAAAATTCCTTTGCCCAAATAAGGATAGGAGGAACCGGGCAGCCCCTCGCCCCCAAATTCCTGCTGCAGCGAAATCTGGCCAATCACAGCCCTCGGCAGGAAGCAGTGGCCTAGGCCATAAAAGCTACCATGCCGCATGGAGCAAAGAGGGAGTCTCCTCGAGTTAACTGCTAGGCCTGATCACCCTGCAGTAGGAGTTCCCCCGAGAGTGCCGGCCCGAGTCGATTTCAACCTCTGCCTTAAGACGTCATGCTGTTGTTAATTGCCTGCCTGATAGTCTTGGTACGTATGTGACCCCGAGTTTGGTACGTATGTGACCCCGAGTATCCCCCACATTTACTTCTCATGATTGTTTCTCTTCCCTTTAA
>ML685910.1:1355639-1403964 GCA_007922175.1 Pelusios castaneus | reverse complement strand
TGTAACCCGTTTGCCGAGCCATGACGGCAGCAGCAAAGGACCGGGTTCTGTTTCTAGGGGTTCCCAAATAATGTTACACCAACAATTGGCTCGAGCCCCCACCCAGTCTTCTGGGAAATTACACATCACCCCCTGGGCGCCCTAGAAGGGCAATACTTCCCCACTCGCAAGCACCAGTCTGAGTGTAGCACATAAAAGGTTTAATAAAGACTATATAAAGGCAACATCAAAATGCAGCACTGGTTGGGATACAGTGCAAAGATTCCCACAAAACCCAATAGACAGAACTCATTCCACCAGTAAGGGGAGGAGGGGGAGTCAGCCCTCAGTCCTCCCCTCCAATTGTCCTCTGCCACCTCAAGGTCTGCTCACACCACCCACTGGCCACTCACACCCGCTGTCCGCAGACACTGTCTGGGTCCGCCGGCTCTGCCGCTGGCCTCTGGTCACACCTGCTGTCCGCTGGCTCCACTACACCGCCCGCTGGTCACACCTGCTGTCCACTGGCTCTGCCTGCTGTTTGCTGGCTCCGCCGCACCGCCCACTGGTCACACCGCATGTCTGCTGGCTCCGCCCACTGCTCACACCTGCTGTCCGCTGGTTCCGCCTGCTGTCAGCTCTTGGTGATTTCAGCTTGCTGGAAAATGTCTGCTTCCCTAGTGATTTCAGCTCGCTGGGAAGTGTCTGTTTCCCTGGTGATTCCAGCTCAATCAAAGTAACAATAGAGCCTCTACAAGAAATCTTTAGGTCTATTCTTTAACAATGGGTGGGGAAATAGGTGTTGACTTAAGGCACAGCTCCAGCAGAGCTAGTGCTCACACCCCTCCCCACCTCATTTTACAATTCTGAAAACTAGGGTTGCTCACTTTTCCAAGTTCTCTATTGCTGATGGTGACGTTTCCATCAGCTGCTTGGTCAATAACAGATATACAATCAAAGAGTAGCATATCATGAAAGAACAATATTTCCTTTCCCCCTTCTGATAAAACACCAGATTTAGAGGATTTGAACCAGTCACACATACCAACTCCCATCATGCCCAGCCTCTGGGTGAAATTATGCTGAGTGTCATGCAAATACCAAGCACAGGTAAATCAGTGACCCCCCTCCCTACTTAGCTGCTAAGCAAGAGAGGCTCTCAGATTCCTAACCTTGCTTACATCCTTACATTTGCCTTTCCTGCCCCACAGCTCCCCGCTTCTGCCAGTAGCTCCCTGCTCAGATCTATCCCTCTCCCTTCCCCCTCCAGGACATGCACCCGTATCCCATTTGCCTCCCTTTGCTGGGTCCTAACCTAAGGGCCAAGTGAAGGACTGGCCGCAGGAAGGTACTTTGTCAGTCTGGCCTTGTTCCACCCTGTCCTGTTGCGGCCAGCTGGGGAGTTTCAAATCTCCTGCCCTGAGCACGCTCTGTCTCAGACAGAGGCTGCTCAGGACGGGAGCGGCCGGCTGGCCACGGAGCGCTCCCAGTCTGGCCACCCCTCCACCTCCAAGCGTCCAGCCAGATAAGGGGGGCCAGAGGAGTGGGGAAGGAGCCGCAAGGGGCAGAGGAGCTGGGAAAGGCCGTGTGGGGGGGGGGAGGCCAAGAGGAGCAGGGAAAGGCTGCGGGGGGCAGAGGAGCGGGGAAAGGTGGGGGCTGAGAGGAGCAGGGAAAGGCCGTGGGAGGAGGGGGGGCAGAGGAGCAGGGAAAGGCCGAGTAATTATTTCTTTTCATAATCACAAGGAAGCCTTAGAACAACGAATCTCTCTGAAAAGTACCAATGGTCATCATACAAAGCAGCTTTTAAATTACAAGTCACTGAAAGAGTGGAGGAAACTAACTCTGTCGCTAGTAGAGAATTTAGTATTAATGAAAAGCAAGTGCGAAAATGGAGAAAAATTAAAGCTGATTTAAAAGACATGCCAAAATCTAAGAAGGCACGTTGGCATAGAGTTGCTTCATTCACCGCTCTCAAGGATGACTTACACAACTGGGTTATGGAATGCCGGCAAAATGGCAATAACGTTACCCGAACTAACATTCGTTCACACGCACTTCAAATGGCAAAATCTGGAAAGCACCAAAGCGAAGGTATTCAGACATTTCTTGCTTCTGTTGGTTAGTGTTCGTGCTTTATGAACTGATATAGCCTTTGTTTATGACAACGCACCAAGATTTCTCAGAGACTACCTAAGGACGTGGAATATAAGGGTCAGTTGTAAATAAAATTCCTTCTATAATCAAATTTTGAACCTCAGCTTATGCGCGGGTGGTGCATTTTTTCTGGTTTTTAGAGTTCAGAAACAAGGGTCGGCTTATACATGGATCAGCTAATAGGTGAGCATATATGGTACATCACCGACAGCAAAAACCCAAGGCAAAGTGGATAAGTAGAACACTGCACAGGGCCTGGGAAGCCAGGATAGATTCAGCAGTGTAGGTGACAAGAGAGGCGTTAATCTCCCATGGGGGAGAGACACGGCAGCTAACACAAGCTGCTGCTCCACCGGTGTGCCATACAGCCCAGCAAGAATCTACAGATCTCCATACGCAGACAGGCAGCCCGACGTCGATTCCTGGCGGCCAGACAACAATCCTTTGTTCTCCTCAGCCCAGCACAGCCAAGTTTTTAGTACACACACAGCCCCAAAAACGTGCCTGGCCGTTCACTAATGCAGCACCCATCCTGTTGCCAAAGGACAAAGCCGTTCTCATGTGATTGGTTCTGAGGAGAGGTTTCTGTGAGGAGAAAGTGTTTGTAGTGGTTTAAGCTGGGGCCGCTGGCTTCCATCTCTGCTTCTACGGCTAACTGCAGCTGAGCAAGGCATTAGGGATTAGCTTGCAGAGACCTCGCTCACACTGGGAGGTTGTACTGACAGGACTCACTAGCCCTCTGCTTGCCCCTCTAAAATGGGGCTGATGCAAAATACATATGGTAATTAGGAATAAGTGTACACAGGGCCGGCCAAAGGGTTTTTAGTGCCCCCTGTAGAAAAGGAGCCTGGCCTTCCTCTGAGCCGGGGCCAGAGGAGAGGCCCGAATGCCCCCTCTGGCCGGAGAGGCATACTACAGGCCTGCAGCCTCGGAAGTGGAGGGGCGGGGCCCAAGCAGGAAGGGGCAGGATAAAACCCCAGCTGGGCAGCTCAGGGGGGAGGAAGCAGTCGAGGAGGCAAGACGCGCTGCCTGAGAGGCCCCGGCCTAGGCCAGGTCGGGCCCTGCCTGAAGGGCGGCTGCAGGGACCCCGGGCTGAGGGGGAAGAGCCCTCCCCGGAAGAAGCCGAACCCCCCCCCCCGAGAGACCCGGGTGTGGACTTCTGCCGGGACCAGCGGGAGGACCCCACCTTAGGAAATGCCTACGAACAGTTGGCTGCCGTAGATGGAGTGGTGGTCGACCCCCAGCGAGCCCACCAGTGGCCTCACTTCAAACTTCGCCAGGACAGGTTATACCGGGTGGACAAGGACGGTAGGACCGGAGAACCCCGGGCGCAGCTGGTGGTACCCCGGCTGCACCGGAGGTCTGTTCTCCAACTCGCGCATGATATTCCCGCAGCAGGGCACCTAGGAACCGATAAGACCCTCGCCCGGGTGGTGGCCCGTTTCTATTGGCCTGGGGTCTGACGCGAGGTGCAGGATTATTGTGCCTCCTGCCCCGATTGTCAGAAGGTGGCCACCGGAAGGACCTCCCGGGCTCCCCTGGTACCCCTCCCAGTGATCGGGGTCCCCTTTGAGAGGGTCGCCGCGGACCTCGTGGGACCCCTGGAGTGCAGCATCGGGGGATACCGCTTCATATTGGTCATGGTGGACTATGCCACACGGTTCCCCGAAGCAGTACCCCTGAGGGATAGCCGAGCACGAACAATCGCCGGGGAACTGGTGAAGATCTTTGCCCGCGTGGGGCTGCCCCGGGAGATACTTACCGACCAAGGGTCGGTGTTCACCTCCCGGTTGTTCCGGGAGGTTTGTGCCCTCCTGGGGATACAGAAACTGCAGACCTCCATCTATCACCCACAGACCGACGGACTAGTGGAGCAGTTTAACCACACCCTAAAGGACATGTTGAGGAAATTCTCCCCAGAGGAACTCCGGCGGTGGGACCAATTGCTGCCGCCCATGCTCTTGGCCTTTCGGGAAGTCCCACAGGCCTCTACCCACTTCTCCCCCTTCGAATTGCTCTACGGACGCCAACCTCGGGGGATCCTCGATCTCATGAGAGAAGAGTGGGAGACAGCCCCTTCCCCGACCCAAGGACTCCTGCAGTATGTCCTGGGTTTGCAGGACCGGCTCCGCCGAGCTGGGACCCTAGCCCAAGAAAATTTAAAGGCTGCCCAGACTTCGCAAGTACGGTCTTACAACCGAAGGGCAAGAACCCGAACCTTTGAACCAGGCGACCGGGTCCTGGTCCTGCTCCCCTCCGCGGGGTCGAAGTTGTTATCAAGGTGGCAGGGCCCCTATGAGGTCATCCGTCAAACTGGGCCCGTAAATTACGAGATCCGCCAGCCAGACCGACAAAAAAAGAAACAGGTCTATCATGTGAACCTCCTCCGTCCATGGAGGGAACGTGAGAACCTCATGATTATGCCCTACCCGACGGACCCCAAGTTGGGGCCTCAGATCCCTATCGAACCTCCCAGAGAACCCCATCTTAACCCGGAGCTCACAGAGACCCAGCAGCGACAAGCCAACCACCTAGTGATGACCTTTGCAAGGATCTTCATTGCCATCCCCGGGGCCACCACCCAAGTCTACCACAAGATCCAGACCCCCCCCGGGGAGATCGTGCGCATAGGGACCCGTTCCCCCCCTCGACACTTCCAGAAGGCCGTCGAGCAAGAAGTCCAGGCGATGCTGGAATTAGGGGTGATCGAGCGCCCAAACAGCGAGTGGCGCAGTCCGATCGTCCTGGTCCCAAAGTCCAACGGGACCCAAAGATTTTGCATCGATTTCCGGCGTGTTAATGCCATCTCCAAATTTGATGCCTACCCGATGCCGCGGGTAGATGAATTATTAGACCGCTTAGGCGACGCATGATATTTTACAACCCTTGACCTCACCAAGGGATATTGGCAAATCCCGTTGGAGCCCCAGTCTAGGGAGAAACCAGCCTTTGCCACCCCCAGCGGCCTATACCATTTTGTAAGGATGCCCTTCAGCCTCCACGGGGCTCCTGCCACCTTTCAGCGCCTGATGGACCGGCTCCTACAGCCACACCTAGCATATGCAGCCGCCTACATTGACGATGTCATCATCTATAGTCATGACTGGGACACCCACCTAGCCCAGGTGGCGGCGGTATTGCAAACATTGAGAGGGGCCGGACTTACGGCCAACCCCCAAAAGTGTCGCATAGGCTGGAACGAAACCACCTACCTGGGGTACACCCTCGGACGGGGCACCTTGAAACCCCTGATTGGGAAAGTGCAGGCCGTCCGGGAGTACCCGAGACCGGCCACAAAACAGCAAGTACGACAGTTCCTGGGCCTCGCCGGCTACTACCGCAGATTTGTGCCTCACTTCTCCACGCTGGCGGCACCATTGACCGATTTACTAACCAAGGACCAACCCACACGAGTGCGGTGGACATCGGACTGCGAGCACGCCTTCAGGCAATTATAGAACCAGCTGTGCAAGGGCCCTATTTTATACAGTCCGGATTTCGAGCGTCCCTTCATCGTACAAACTGATGCATCAGCCATGGGACTGGGGGCTGTCCTCGCCCAGGAGATTAATGGGGAAGAACACCCCATCTTATATATCAGCCGAAAACTTTTTCCCCGGGAACAAAACTATGCTACCATCGAGAAGGAAGCCCTAGCGGTAAAATGGGCCCTCGAGGTGCTAAGGTACTATCTCCTGGGGCAGTCCTTCGTCGTCGTCAGTGATCATGCCCCCCTCCGCTGGCTCCAGCAAATGAAGGACACCAACGCGAGAATAATGCGATGGTACCTGGCCTTACAGCCCTTCTCCTACACGATCCAACACCGGGCAGGTAAGGCCCATGCTAACGCGGACGCATTGTCCCGGGTAGGAGAAGGGGTACCATCCAACTCCGAAGAACCGGAGCCGGATTTAAGGGGGGAGGAATGTAGAAAAGGAGCCTGGCCTTCCTCCGAGCCGGGGCCAGAGGAGATGCCCGAACGCCCCCTCTGGCCGGAGAGGCATACTACAGGCCTGCAGCCCCGGAAATGGAGGGGCGGGGCCCAAGCAGGAAGGGGCAGGATAAAACCCCAGCCGGGCAGCTCAGGGGGGAGGAAGCAGCCGAGGAGGCAAGATGCGCTGCCTGAGCGGCCCCGGCCTAGACTAGGTCGGGCCCTGCCTGAAGGGCGGCTGCAGGGACCCCGGGCTGAGGGGCAGTACGGCCCACCCAGCCTACCGGGCCCCAGCGACTGGGAGGGGATCCTGGAACCTAGGACCCGGAGATGGCTGGCCTGGCGGCCCCAGGAACCAAGGGTTGAGCCCATCTCCCCGGAGGAGCCAGAGGAAGCGGACCAGCCACTGACCCCCTGTGACCTGGAGGAACTTCCCTCGGCTGAGGACCCCAAGGAACCGACCACCCCAGTTGGGCCCTACGACCTTGAGGAGCTACCCTCTGCAGAGGAGTCCCAGGAGTTCCCGGACCTCCCGCCAATGGACACTGAGGGGCTGATTGGGATATCCCGAGCAACCTACCCGGCGGACACAGGTACCCCAAAGCCCCGGGGGGGGGGGGAGGAAGCAGCCCAGGGGCGGTTGGCTATCGCCTAGCGAGTGGCGGAGCAACCCAGGGTCAGCGCGTTTCGGCCGGAGCCCTGCTGACCACAGTGGCAGACGCCTCTGCCACTGAATAGGGCCCTGGGCTGGGACGCAGTGGAGTGGGTGGGCCTGCGTCCCCCTCCCTCGCCCCTTTTCCCTAGCCACCTGTAGCACTCCAACCTCAGCAACCCCCAGAAAGAGGTTTGTGTGTGTTTGCCTCGCCCTGCCTGAAGGGCCTGAGGCCTCCTGGCTTTGTACTGTGTTTGCCGCCCTGCCTGAAGGGCCTGAGGCCTCCTGGCTTTGTACTGTGTTTGCCTCGCCCTGCCTGAAGGGCTGGAGGCAGCTGACTCTGCTGTGTGCTGCTTTGCCCTGCCTAAAGGCTGGGGCAACTAACTCTGGGTGAGAAAAGGGGCGCCTGATACTGCTAATTCCCCGGCAGTACCAAAAGGGGGCGCCCGCCCGGGACGTGGGACCTTTCACACCCCCTCCATTCAATATAGAGAAAAATGATAACATGCTAATATATTTTTTAAAGAAAGAAAAAATTCACTTCCAACTAATTTGATGCCCCTTAAAGCTTGGTGCCCAGCGCGACTGCCTCGTTTGCGTATATGGTTGGGCTGGCCTTGAGCATAGGGCCCAGCCCATTTCCCCCTTCCTAACAGCTGAAACCCTGGTAACAGTTTGCAGTATCTGAAGGGGATTGTGAGGCCATTTGTGTAATACTTGGAAAGTTGCTTTGAGAACTTTGGAGAAAAGAGGCTCTAGAAAGCATTCCGGGTCATGTATGTGAGTAAGTAAGACAAATGCCATGTTGCCCCATCCCCCAGGCCGTCTCAGCACTGGCTCCCATGACTATCACAGCTCATGTTGACAGTGGTAGTGCGACCATACAGCCTAGGACTCTCAGACATGGGCCAGGATCCCAGTGTGCTGAGCCCTGTACACACAAAACAGAAAGACAGACCCTGCCCCAATCTAACAAGCTACAAACTAAAGTATCAGACAAGAGACAACAGGTGGCTACAGACACACCAGCGGCGGACTACAAGGAAACATGGGACACTCCATTTGGATTAGGCACTTGAACAAGTTCCTTGTATGCGTACACATTTGTGGGATCAGCGCCACAGCAAGCATGTCTAACCTGTGAAAATACATCACATTTTAACAGGCACCTTTAATAACGTGCCCAATGGTCAGGGTCGGCATTAGGTTCCACCCTTTATTTTTCAGAATATAAAGGCTGGTGTTAATCCAGGCAGAACCTGCAACTGATAGGGCCAGATCTCTCTCTCTCTTCCTAACCTCCCATTGTGTTACTTATTTCTAACCTACCTTTGCATTATTTCCATCGTCACCTCCTAATATACCATCACCTGCAACTGCCATTAATATGCTGTTTTCTCTCTCTCACCTCATTAATGAAGACGTTAGAGAAGATCAGAACCAACACCAGTCCCTGTGGCATGCCATTATATAAATACCTCCTTTAGAAGTTCCAAACAACCTCTTGTGCATGAAGGACTATTATCCTGAGGTGTGCATAGCCATTAGAGCTAATGACTTCACCTGTCACAGTTTATTTGTGGTGAGCCCCTGGAAGAAAACCCACCAACTGTCCTGATACTGAAAGTTTCTAAAAAATGAGACTGAATGTTATACAGAGGCAGCTTTTGGGGTAGGTGAAGCAGGCACATGCCTAGGGCCCTGAGCAGCAAGGAGCCCCATTACCTGCTTCACATACCCTAAAAACCCACTGCCATCCTTGGGGTGGAGGGGCAACTGCCCGGGGCCCCACAGTTCTGCAGCCACCTTCAGCAACAAGCCGAAGGCAAGGGGCATGGTGGAAGCGCAGAGTCTGGCCCCCAATAGCCAAAGGCCGCTTCTGATGTCACATTATCACAGATGATGTATGTATTTGCACTTAGCAAGAATATATGTTCATTCTGTCTGCTTACAATAGTCTTGGGGTTACAATTTGATACAGATTTCTTCCTCATTTCCTGTCCTAAACTGTTCAATAGCTGTGTGATACTAAAAATAAGTTCTACCTTAGAGATAGCTGTACTTCAGTGGTAGGTGAAAGGTAATGGACTAGCTGTTTGCTATCAACTGTGGCAGCATACTAGGCTGTAAGCTACTGCCCTTGAGCAGATGGAATCACAATCGATCAAGTGTGTGTTACATAGGGCCTATACTGCAAACTGATTCTCTTTTTGGCTCAAGTGGCAGATCCAGTGTATGATATACAGGCGCCTAGCCTGGCAGAATGGAGACAACAGTGTAGCAAAGTATCAGAGCCATATTCAAAGAGGAACTTACTGGCCACAGTTAACAACTCAGAGCATAAGAGATGGCTTCCATTTGCCATTTACATCAGATACTGAATACAAGCTACGTCTGTGCCTAGCTGAGTTACTATAGGCTAGGGGCATCTAATGCATGAACAAGTCACCTCTGGTGAACTGGATTTGAAAACAGCTTCAGTCCAAACTGAAATAAGTTTGGTGAGTCTTACATGCATGGTATTTCAGTACAAGTCAACGTTCTTTGTTCAAGAAACTCTAAGACTGCAGTAGAAAGAGGTGCATTGGAAGAGTGATGATGGGGTTGCCGGGGATGGGGAAGCAGGGCGTGGCTTAGGCCAGGAATGGGGTGCATAGCAAGAGTAGCATGTGACTAATACACCCACCCTCTTCCCTCCTCTCCCTCCAGTGCTGGTGCACTACTTCAAAAGCACCAATTTCCCCTTGAACATTCAACAATGCACATTGATTTCTCTGGGGCTTCTTGAGTATTAAAAAGCTAGCAACTTGGCTCTAGCTTCTTCCTTGTGGATAGAGCAGAAGAATGTTTCGACTCCTTCTAAACCAAAATGCAGGGCAAATTTGCCATTATACCAGATTAATCTCATCGGCCAATGGGGAAACCACAAACCATTTATTATTGAAAATGGATCATGACATCATAACAGATACAATATTCAATTGAAATAATTTTTTCAGGTATAATTAGCTGTAAAATATATAATTAATTAACTTCCCCCCCCCACCTTTTTTTTTTAATTAAGTCTTGCTGCAAAGCTTATTACAGAAATAAATCTCTCCAGTGGCAAATGTCAACAAAGGGAGGTGTGTGTCGGTTCCCTTATAGGAAACTGAATTATTATGGAGGAACAATAGTCTCTCCATAGTAAAGGTTGCTGCCAGGTTCTGTTCTAAGTCCCTACAGCCCCCCAGTTCTGGTTGGCAAACTTGATTTGGTCCGAATACATCCAGGCTTTTTCTAAAGGCAAAATGTTTTTATTAATTATTATTTCTTTATGTGAGTTGGGAGAAAATTGCTGAGCAGTTTTGAGTTATAGCCCATTTAGAAACCCCACACTGACTCTAAACCCTCTCAGCAGCAGCTCCACACTTAGGATGTAACCCAGGTTCTATTGCAGCCCCTCTGTTCATTCCCACTTACAATGCTGCACAGGGAAAGCACAGCTGCAATTTACTTTCAGTGCATGTTAGAAGGCTGATGGCAATTGCCCATTTCAATTTTGGAGGCTTAAAATTGATAATTTTTGGAAATTTTACTCCAAATGTAAAATTTTACTCATGCTGATGGTTTTGTCTACACTAGGGATTTTTACCTTTAATTAATTGCCAGTTAACTCCAGGTAGCGCACATCCTGGTGCAGGCTGGTCTAGACACTCCACACTGCTTTTGTTCCAGGCTACAAATGTTTGTAATTTATCCTAGGCTCCTGTGGTGCCTATTGGATCCCAAGTGGCTACAGGCAGTGCTGCATGCAGGCGGAGGAGGAAACCCAGGCACAGCAGGACTTCAAAGCAGCAGAAGAAAAGAAAGAGGGACACAGACTACTGCACATGTGCACAGATGTGGACATACACATATTGATGCAGTCCTGCCAACAGGTATTCCTGGCCCTAGGGCAAAACAGTCCTGCCCTGCCTCTTCTGTCCACTGGCCCTCCCACAATCTGCCCTAGGCTCCACCCGCTCCCTGCTCACCACCAAGTTGTCCCCACCCCCCCGATTTCTTAGTCCCCCTTCTCTCCTCCTGTTCTCCAAACAGCTTCCCTCCCCTGCCCCAATTATCCTTAATTCTGGCAGTTCATAACTTTTGAGTGCTTGACTTTGCAACCTGAGTGTTCATTTAACATAGGTGTGTGTATGCACAGCATGTGGCTCTATGTATGTAATTTCCTAGATTTTTTTTTTTACTAAAAACAAACTGAAAACCCCCCAGAAATTCCATCATGTGGACATTGACACCCACAACAGCAGTGCTGGAGCTTTAGATCCACCACAAAGACCTCTACCCCTGGTGCTGATAGCAATAGTAGGCTGTCATCCTTTATGAGGACCAGCAGTAGAGGGGGAATGAAACATACACAGCTATTTGGTCATGGCAGAGGAAAGATGAGACTAAGGATTCTGGGGTTCTACTCTACACTTGGGACTGGCATGTGTTCTAGTGGGTACAGACCCTTCTTCCTATGCCCCACAAACAGGACCCCTTGTTTCCCATCCCTGCTAACTGGTCCGGTCCCAGGCTTGTCTCTTCCCCATTTCTTCCTCCTTGTCATAGTCAGCATTCTCTTTGCAAATCCAGTGCCAGTTTCCACTCCTGAGACATCTCCTTACATTCCTTCTCAGCTCCTCCCTGACTACACCTGTATGGCTCCTCCTCTAATCAGCTTCTCCCATTCCCTGGTCCTCAGGTGTCCTCATCTTTGCCCCCCATTTCCCTTCACTACTGCCTTTCCCTCCCCTATAGGGTCTCAAATCCCAGTCTCCCTCTCTAGGGCTATGTCTACACTTGCACTTTTAAGTCGACTTAGTGTGTGTCTACAATTAAAATTAAAGTCGACTTAAAGGGGAACTTACAAAGTCAACCTAGAGCATCCACATCGGATGCTGTAGGTCGACTCTGTGGGGCTAGGGAGACCTTGGGCAGGTCCACGGTGGTGGTGGGGGGCACCTCTTGTGTGCAATGGGGCAAAGGGGGACAGGGACCCTGGCAGGGCAGAGCCCTGTGTGTGATGCTGTCTGGATTTAGGGAAGCATTTATGATATTATTTTCAATGGATATCTCATAGATGTTATAATCCATAGGAGCTATGTCATGTTTGGTATCAATAGAAAGGTAGTAATTTGCTGGGAATGATTATATAGTTTATGTCTAGGAATTCTATTTCAATTAGAAGTTAGGAATATGGTGTTCTATCTATACTTTAACCTGTGTTATTTTATTGAAATGGCTGAGAGAGGCGGGGTGTGTCAAACCATTGCGTCCTTAATGTTTAGGAATTTTCCAGCTACAATGGGTCCAGGGAGTAAACTGATGAGCCATTAAGGACACAATGCTTGTATTCCTTATGTCCTTAATGGCTCATCAGGTCATTCCTTGGGACCATTGTAGCTGGAAAATTCCCCCTTCTGCTGCTTTCCAGCCACAGTCTCCCCACTCCAATGCTCCTAGTCTTCCTCTGGCTCCCTGTCTCCTTGCCCAACAAATCCTAGTCTTTCACCCCAACTCCCTAGGCCCTAGTTCCATTTTCTCTTCTCTCCTTGTCACTATCCCACCAGGCTCCTTGACAATCTATTCCTTCCTCTTCCCCTGTCCAGTCTTGTCCCTCCTGCATTGGAGTCAGATGCAGTCCTCCTCCACACTGCCTGTGGGTGCAGCAGGTGTGGATTTCTCAGGAAAGAGATTCTTGACTGCCTCCTAGCCCAGAGCAGCAGCAGTAAGGTGGACAGAGCATGCTCCTTTGCATGTGTCATCTGATCACATACAGGCACTGTGGAGGGATGGAGCACATTCAGCAAGGATGGAATCATTGGAGATTTTACCTATTCAACTCTCAGACATCTCCCTGAGCACAGAGCAATTGACATTTTTCAAAGACTTATAACTTAGCACAATTTTCACAGGAACAGCCAAATGCACAATCCTAACGTAAAGGCCACCCTGGTGCCAAACTTCAAATCCCCACTCCAAAGTCTGGGAATGCAAAACCTTTTCATAGACAAAGTTACCAACAAATGTTCAATGGCAAAACAATGCATTTTCCTCTGGCCTTATCTTGAGGAACAGCTGAGCTGTTTCTGCAGAAATTGTCCAGAAAACTTCAGCCTGAGGCAGTTACCTCGCATAGCAAAATGCAGCCCAAACAGTTAAAATTCGGCAAAGTTATAAAGAATTGAACGCAGGGCCTTATAATGGGAATTGTTGGACAGCCTTAATAAAGGCAGTGCTTTCAACCCTGCCTATGAAGTACAGACACATAAATACGTCACCTATACACCTGTATATCTATTGATTTTTATAGATAGTAATTCCACAAAGAGAGCAAATCTATTATGATCAGAAAACAAACAGTGGGACATACAGCCTCTCTCTAAAGCTTAGACCAACTGGTTATTGGAGGACACTGTTTTTCCCTTAACAAGCCCCTGGATAAATCATTGGGGCCGTGGAGAAATGCAGCCTTCCGCTGTCAGTAGCAATCTGTCACTTCATGTATCTTATCCACTCTCTTACAGCACAAAAGCATCCGAGCTGTTAAGAAAGGTCATTTTGCAGGTACTCTGTGGTGTTCTCTTTGTTTGTGGGGATATGTGGCCAGCTTGGGGAGTTGTTTGGATTCTGCAGGACGAATTTCATGCTTACATGTGCATTCTGGTAATTTAAGAGGAGGGAGGCTTTCCAATACAAACTCAGTTTTCTTCCGAGACTTATATTGCAAATATTTGAATTCACTGTGGGGCTGAACCTCACTGCTAGGGAGCAGCTATTTTGCTTGCAAATGCACAAACCGGCTCAGCTTTTTTTTATTACAAGATGGTGAAGGAAATCTCCTTCACACAGGTGCCTGCAGAGCATACCTAATAAATCCACTGGAAACAAGCTACATTTTAGCCATGAGTTATTTGACTGAATTTATTATTGTCAATTAACTAAGTTCCAGCCAACCGACACCACAGTAATAGTGTGCTAGCTTGCCTCTCTAAGCTGCAAGTAGGTCATGGAGACCTTAAGACATCAAGGTCAAGGACAAAACAGGAGGCATTATGATACCAGATCCTCTCCTGGCTGTGCAATGACTGCCTCTTTATGAATCCCGTCGCCTCCATACACCTGATGGAAGGGAATCACCCCAGCAGCCAGATTGGCTCACAGGTGCACGCTGGAGCCAGGCCTCCATAACTCTAATAGGACAATCTGGCCTAGCAGATCAGTTGGTTTCTTTTTGTTAACTCTTTATTGATTTTACTTCACTATAGTCCAATAAAACACTGACAGAAGCAATTTATGCTGGCTAGTGGCTCTACTTACAGCAAACCTCCATGGCATAGCTAAAGAAGGGTTAAGTATTCTCTTGCTAACACACAGATTAACTTTTTAACTAAGCATGCTGGCTTCATTCACTCCATCTCCACAACTGGAATTGAAAGTGATTTCCTGTTTCTCCTGCTTGTGGGTGTACAAAAACAGCTAGGCTCCCACGCGCAGTTCATTTTCTAATGCTACAAGAGGAGGGCTGGTAACTGGCATGGGAGCATTTCATTGCTCAGTCTCTGTTTCAAATCTTGCCTTTGTTTCTAGAGGGACAAAAGCAGCTCCTGTGAGCTACTTTGTGGCCAATGTGAAATGAGCTGTGTATATTAGTCCAGTTCCTAGCGTATAGGAGACCGAGCATCATATGAACCTTTGTCACCACTGGCTTCATTCCTAATAACAATCTCATTAGAGAGGCCAAGGACTGAATGGGCCAGGCAGAAGGAGCTCTTCTCTCAGAATGGGGAGTTCCTCCATGCCAGGAGTAGGACACACTGGTAGAGCCCAGTGGGCAGCGTGCATGACTGTGGCATCTGTTGTTCCTGTGGGCTGGTTTATCCTGGGTTTCCCTGCAGTACCCATCACTCTAATACGGGTGGATGTTCCTTTATTCTGTGATCTACAACATGGGCCCATGTACAGATTGGGTTGGAACATGCACAAAAATAAACATACCAGCCTTTGGAAAGTTACACACCCAGGTCAGGTCAGGCTGAGACTGAACAGACATCAGTGTCTCTATCCTGAAAGATGGAGCATCCAGCACCCCTGATTTAAAGCCCAGTGAAGGAAGGATGAGCCAGTAGTTAAGGCACACACCGGAGTCAGGTTCAATCCCCAGTTCTGACACACACACTTTGTGTAGGATTTAGTCTCTCTGGGTGCGTCTACACTTGTAAATTAAGCCTGCTTAAGTCGACTTAATTTACTCTGTGTCTACACTACAATTTCCTTAAGTTCACTTAAGCTGCTGCTTAAATCGACTTTATTAAACCTACTTTAAAGTCAACTTTACTGGCTAAGTCAACTTTATTAAGTCGGCTTAGCCAGTGTAGACGCGGATTAGCCCTAAGTCAACTTTAAGTCGACTTAAAGGGCCCCCCAGGGCTCCCACACTGACCTCCCTGCCAGGGTGGCTGGCACAGCCAGAGCCTGACATGCCCACTCACAGGGCAGGACACAGCCCTGCCCACCCCGCTCCTATGCCCTGCCACTGTCCCAGTCCTGCTCAGCCCCCATTGTATCCTGGTACAATGGGGCAAATGCTGAGTCCCCTGGCACTTTGAAAGGGGTGCCCCCCCTGCCACCATGGACCAGACCCAGGTCCACCTAGTCTCTACAAGTCAACTTAGGCATCCAGTGTGGACGCTCTAAGGCGATTTGACAAGGTCCACTTAAGTCGACCTAATTTTATAGTAAGACAACAGAGTCCAGTGGCACTTTTAAAGACTAACAGATTTATTTATCGCATGCGATAAATAAATCTGTTAGTCTTTAAAAGTGCCACTGGACTCTGTTGTCTTTCTACAATAGACTAACACGGCTACCCCTTTGGAATTTGACTAATTTTATAGTGTAGACATGCTAAGTCAACTTAACAAAGTCGACTTAAAGTCAACTTTGTTACATCGACTTAGCAAAGTCAATTTATTTGGCCAAGTGTAGACAGAGCCTCTGTGCCTCAATTGCATCATCTGGTGCTACCTCACAGGGCTGATGTGAGAAAATGACAGTAAAGATTGTGAGGTGCCCAGATGTTAGGGAGATGTGGGTCAGAATAGAACCTTAGCTAAAGAGTCAGAAAAACCAGTGATTCTGTGGGTGAGAGGAAAAAAGGACAGCACACCCAAACCTCACTGATGCCTACAAGGGCATCTGGTCTTGAGGTTTTGCTGACACCAGCTTTGCTTTCATGGTTTACAGAATGCACTGTGTCAAGTTCCAGCCACTCTATGCTAATCCTATACAGAGGTGTGCTTAATAGATACAAGATGTTTGCCCGGGGGCTGACAGATCAGAGTGTCACATGTTTTCTGCTCGTCTCTGTTGGTGGATGGGGGAAGAAAAGCCACAGAGCTGCTTCATCACCATAAGCTCTTTACCCAGAACACCAGCTCCAGATGGTAAGGAGCTCTCCTTTCTCTATTGGTGAGCAAAGGGAAGAACGGCTGCAGAGTGCACTGATACTATGGTGATAGTTGACAATATAAAACCCTAAGACAGCCACTGAAAGATAGATAGGTGGATACATATAGGATGGATGGGCAGACAAAGCTATAGACAGCCAGGTTTGAACATGAGGCTGACGGATCCCAAAGCACTTTGCGGACCATGGGTTGCTCTAATTGGTAAAGGTCAGAGATCCTCTGACAGTCCCAGCAGACAGACAGAGGAATCAACACACGTGATTCTGCTGCTCCTCATATCCTGGACTGGGGAAGTTTTGACCTATGAGAACACCAGTGAATGCATCACTCAAAGAATGGAACAGAATTCCCCCATGTTAATAGCCAAGGGAGCCTGAATAGAAGAGAAATTCCCGGGGCTTATCAGAAGAGATAAATCAGGACTTTCACTCCGAAGTTATTAAGCTGTCATTCCACCAAGTTGTCTCTGAGCAGGCCCAGCAAGCCCCACAAGGCTGCCTGGTCATGCCAGGTGACAACTCTGCATAACATTAGCAAAAAGCATTTCACAAAGCCTGCCCCTCCTCTCGATTTTGGAAGTGAATACAAGCCCATTGGTTAGAATGGGGCTGATTTCTCCATTCCCAACCTTTCAATTCCTCTCCTTCCTTTGAATCTCTCTTTCCCATGCTAAGTACAGTTTCTAACAGGTGCATAACCAGAGATGGGCAGCAGGGTTTCTGTCTCCTCAAATAGACACTTGGACACCTCTCCATCTGTCTCACCGGAGTCATCTGCAGTGCTTTGAGAAAGAGAAAGAATAAGCCAATGGAGGGATGATTGGTCCAAAGTACCACAGCCTCAGTAACACAGAGGCAAGCCATGTGTTAGACAGAGCACCAGCTGACCCTTTCTACAGTGACTTGCTTCACTGTTTGCAATGCCCACAGAGTCGATACCAAGGTCAGAATATAAACAGAAGCTGCTTGCTTCCGAATTCCCTCACTCCTCCTGCCCAGTTTATGCAGGGATGCCACAAGCCTGCAGTGCATCTCAGAATTCAAGTGCGGTAGAGCTGCCATCCATCCCAGTTTTGAGGAGAAACAGGTAGTCTTTCTGTTGAGAGGACCTCTTACGGTATGTCTGTTATCAAATTGGAAGGGTAGTCTAATTGAGGTAAATAAAACTGGGGATAGGTTGGATCCCAAATCAATCTACAGGCTTGGACCCCTACTAGATCTATTCACTAGTCAGCTTTAGTTTGACACTCTTTATAAGGTTTAGCAATATAACATATGTTAAGGGAAATATAACAGAGTGCTCAGAGTTAAGAAACAGGTAGGTATAAAACCTGGATCCTGTACCATGAAACACAAACCTAGGCCAAGAGGTCAACACTAAACTTCATCAGCTGTTCTTCTTCCTTACGTAGGATATTGGGCGATGACAGATGATGAGTGATGGAACACGTGGCTGATCTGAGGCACCAGAAACCAGAAACTCTCAATAACGGAATGATGGCAAATATGGAAGACCAGATCCTCTATTTCATCCAGAACAGTATGCAATGGTATGCTGGGCCAGCTGTCCTCTTCTGCTCCTGGAGATTTAGCTGGAAAGCTGCCTCTTTTGCGGTCTTAAATAGTTTGTTGTTACTGGACAGATCTCATAGTCCCTTTCCTGCCAAAACTCATAAAAAGTAGAAACGCCTATAAAGAAGGACCTACAACATGGAGTCCTTTTCAAGTCGAAGATGGCATTTACTAAACAAAATGGGGTAACTATAAATCTATTAACCACAACCATAGGGACATTTTGAGAGTGCAACACACGGTATACATGTCTACCCTGCAACTCTCACTGATTGGGACTCTGTTAGGGCTGATACAGTGCCAGAGAAGTTTACACTTAATATGTAGTTGGTGATATCTAAGGCTAGAACTCACTACCAGTTTGGGGTTTGTGCCCTGGCTCCTAACTGGATGATGTTGCCTGAGGTGGTGTTCATGCTTGAGTCACTTCAGACAGTGTTACAAGAGCCCTTCTCTTTCCTGTCTGATGATTCACACAGTCACAGTGTAGTGGTGTGGTTGCTCTGCTATGGCACTGCAGGAGTTAACTGGGCCAGGGAGCAGCAGCCAATAGGGTGATTGGGCTGCTGAGCCAATCAGGGACGGGCTTCCAGTATAATAAGGGAAGCTGCAGGGTAAGTAGTTCAGGCTGGTCTAGGCAGCCAAGGGAGTAGGATGCTGCTTACTGGCTAGGTGCACTAACCAGCACCTCAGTGTGCTCCTGCAATGGGAGCTGAATAGAGCTGGGGTTCCTGAAGGAGCAGAGGTCTGAGAGCAAGGAACCAGGGGCAGCTAGTAAGACTCCAGGCTGGTGAGAAACTGCATGTGACTGGGGCTGCAGGGGAAGTGGCCCAGGGAACTGTTGTACAGAACTGGAGGGAGGTGGAAGGCCTCAGCAGAGGCATGCTGGGGCCTAGAGAAGTGAGCGGGCTCATGGTCCTCCCTGCTCCCCCAGTGTTCCTGGAGGGGCACAGGCTTACTGGCCCATTGACTTTTTTAAACTAGTGTGCTGGACCAGGAGTGAACTGGACTGTACCCTGGAAGGGGTGGACTTAGAGCTAGGCTGGGGGGCTAAGACCTGAGAAGGGGACTTGAGGCAGAGTTTGGCATGTGCAAGAGGGTGGAGCACACCCTCCCTGGTGAGGGAAACCGCTTGAGCATTCCCCAATACCACCACCAGGAGGTGCCCATCAGGTGGGCTGAGTGGCACAGCTAACTCAGTAATCATGGCAATGACATCACTGTGATATCATGACAAACATGGCCAATTTGTCCAAAGTGGGATTGCTAAATGCACCACATCATGGTGGGAAGTATGATATTTTTAGAAAGCAAATAAAATAGCCCCAGTTGCATTTAGATTTACAGTAGAATTCAAAGTTGCAAACTGGCTGGTCAACCACACACCTCATTTGGAAACAGAAATATGCAGTCATGCAGCAGCAGAGACTGAAAAAAACCAACCCACATATGGTATAGTCCTGTCTTAAACATAAACTATCAAGAAATAAAGGGGGAGTTTAAAAAAAGATTTGACAAGGGAAAGAAACTGCTCCTGTGCTTGCTTCATTTAAATTAAGGTGGCTAAAAGCAGCATTTTTCTTCTGTATAGTGAAGTTTCAAACCTGTATTAAGTCAATTTCAGTTGTAAAAACTTTTGAACGAACAGCCATGGAGTTATGAACAACCTCCATTCCTGAGGGGTTCGTAAGGATGAGCTTCTACCATAAACCAAATCTGAAGTGGAAACTGAATGTGAAGGAAGTGATTCTCTCTGGAAAGAGTTGTTATTTATCCTAGCAAACAGAGAACCCCAGCTTGCTCCCTTCCCTCATAAGGGCATCATGCCACTCCTTTGGGCATGATTTACAACCAGACATACTCCAAACCAAGATGTCCTTAGATAGCTGGTTAACTTTGTACGGCCTCACCATCCCCTTGCCATTCAACCAGCCTCACATTTCAGATCCCAGGGAGAGGTTTGCCCAAGTAAAAAAGTACACTATCAATATTTAACGTAGCAAATGGCTAAAGGGACACTGTAAACCTGACTTTAAAAAAAAAATTTTTTTTTAAATTCCATTTTCTGATATCACCTCTGCCAGCAAAAATTTAAACAATAAAAATTATAAGGGTTTTTCTATTCCCCTGTTGGTTTTCACAAGGGTTCTTTTAGCAAGGGAAAAAGAAACACATATGCACTCTTGGGTATCTACGCTATGCGACTACTCACTTGTGTTAATGGTTGTAGGATTGTGGCCTAACCAGTTATGGTGGGGGAACAGCAAAATAGACCAGCCAAGGAACAAGAGGCAATGAAAGGCAAAAATGTATGTTTTGCTGAATTCTTTCGGTATTAGTCACATTAGGGGTTCACTTTCTTCAGGCAGAAATACGATTTTTCCAGTTGGTAGTGGTCCCTTGATTCATTAATTTTTCCAATTTGTAAGACATGCTGGTTGCTGCAGTGTGAGCACACTCCTAGAAGAGAAAGCCACACTAATTAAAGCAGTGCCTGACTGACAAAATGTCAGCTCCAAAAGAAACGCAAAAGGAAATTGCTTTTCATTGAAGAATGATTGTAAATTCCATTCACAAAAGGAGTCCCTAGTTGGAAACACAATAGCTTTTCTCATAGAAACCAGGCTCATCAGAATGCAGGAGGCCGGAGTAGTCCCAGGTATGACGGCTTCAGCAGAGGATTGCAATGCATGCTTTTAACTGAGCAACACTAAAGACTGAATTTTTCCTAAGAAATTATTCTTTTCTCCTCAGCTGCTGCAATTCGATTCCAATGATGTTCTGATGATTTGGTTATGAAGTTATTGGATGAGGGTCTATGCTATGTCTCTCACAGGTGGGAAGGTGAAGCTAAAGTTATGTTAAGCCACAGTTGTGCCTTCCCACTCCTGGCCTGCTCCAAGTCCAGAGTGACCCTTGAATAATCCAGTCACCAGAGGAGGCTGTCTTGACTACATTACCACAGGGCAGGCCAGCATCTCTGTAGGGCAGGGCTGCATGAGGTTAGTAGTGTTGGGCATCTAACAGTGAATGCCAGCAAAAAATGAGGTAAGATCAGGGGCAAGAATAGGGAAAGAACAAGTTAAAAATCACTTGGACAAGTTAGATGTCTTCAAGTGACCTCTCGAGATCCCTTCCAGTCCTATGGTGCAACGAGTTTTCCCCTGGCTGGATCCAAGGCTTTTAAAGCTCCTTTATGCCACTCCAGGCCCTTTACCCAGCATAAAGAGCCCAGAGCAGGGGTGAGATTAACCTATTAATGAGATGTTTCTAATGTATTTAAAAACCCACAGCATGAATCCAAGACCCAGGTCTGCTTACACTATGGCACTCAGAATAGCTGCCCAGATCTAGTGGCATGGGCTGGCAGTTGGGTTCTGTAATTGGCCTCCTGGCCGCTGGCTTCAGAGCCTGAGCAGCCACACAGCTGTTAATGCCACAGCACTCAAGCATGAACCTGTAGATGTGGGCTCCCAGATTAAAACATGTGTAGACATATTCTAAGTCTAGTTAGTGCTTTTACAGACATGCAGACAGATACAGTCTCTGCCCTGGAAAGTCACAAGCTAGAGAAAACTACAGAACAATGGCTGGCATCCAAACACCACTGGGGTTTGTACACTGAACCCAGATCTGAATTCTCTAATCAGACTCTGCATCTGTCACCTGACTAGAGCCCTAGCTTTACCAGAGCCTGAAATGAACTAAGCTCTTGACACCCCTGCAGCAGGGGGAGTTCAAAATCTGGATGCACATTTTGCTGCTCAAGCAAAAACCAAATCGTGAGTGACACGTGTAACAGTTCCAGCTTTTAGAAGCTGCCATGATGCCACCCACAGAAAGAGCTGGTCTGCAATTCCAATGTTGCCAATTCTTGTGATTTTACTGTGAGTCTTGTGATACTTGATGTTCTTCTTGAAGCCCGAGCTCCTGGAGTCACATAATTAGGTGAGACTCAGCTTGCATTAATAAGTTGCAAGGATAAGTCTGAGAAGGTGACACCCACTAAAGCTCAAACTATTATTTTTAAAACTCTCATAATTTTAAAGTAAATCATGATTTTCTGATGTGATATAGGAATTCTTCATGGGGAGCATGGGATTTAAGGAGGAGAGAAAGTTGCTTGGTGCCTGGGAAAGGGGCAGCTATTCCACGGTACATAGGGGTAAGTGGAGGTGTTGCACAAGAGAAGGCATGAAGTTGTTAATAGGAGAAAGAATCAAAGGGGGCATGTAGGAAGAATGTGAAGTGTGTGAGAACTGATTTACAGAGCCAGTTACACCTGTGCATCTCTGGGAGCATCAGCGGTGTTTGCACAGAGGTAAGAGGAAAATCTGGCCCGGAGCGCAACCAACACTAGCCAGGAGAGGCTGAGCAGAACAATTACTGGAGATATTTGTTACCAGTGGATGCTCCTTTCTCTGAACCATACTGTGCAAGTCTGTGTCTTTGACACATTTAATGGTCTAATTAGCATGGACTTGACCAGCTCCCTCCCTTATAAACCTGTTGAGACATGCTCTCCTCCCATCTGTGTTTTTGCTAGTGATCAAGCACAACTCCATCACTCCTGGGTTTCTGCACTTCCTGTACCTTCCCTTTTTCTCTACCCTCTCCCATGCTGCAGGCTTCTCGCCCAGGATGGATGGGGGGGGCTGTCTTTGAAGTTTGTCACGTTACCCACAAGTGGCCTGACTGCTCCCTACTGATGGGGGATCAGAAGAGAGGTCACCCGCTTGGCAATGTCACTAGCAGGCCACAGAGCTGGACCTCTGACGAGCCATTTTTAGATTTAATTTCCACCCACCACACTCCCTTAATCCTTCCAGGCCTGTGTGCACCCAGGAACAGAAGTGGGGTGGTAGAGAGAGGTATAAAAGTACAGTCTCCTCTGAGAAGGATGCTGACACTGCTTTTTAAATAGGATGCTTTACATCACCTGATTGACAAACAAGAGTCCTGTGGCACTTTTAAAGACTCACAAATTTAGTTATCACATGAGTTTCGTGGGAGAAAATGCCACTTCATCAGATGCTTTGAAGAAGGGGAACTTAAGCGTCTGATGAAGTGGGATTTTCTCCCACAAAAGCTCATGCAATAAATACATTTGTTGGTCTTTAAAAGTGCCACAGGACTCCTTGTTTGTTTTGCTGAACTAGACTAACACAGCGACCCCTTAGGAACTTATCACCTGATTGTAACTCAAACGTCTTCCCTTTGCAGAAGTCACTTGGGGTTTCCATCATGCCCGGGCCTCCCACGTGGCAGGGCAATGTGATTCCATCATTGGCATGGGCAGTCCAGCTCAGGGACAGGATGCATCAATGCATCTCAAGACACCTCTGATTTCCAGGTGCTGACTCTGGATGAGGCGAGGTTAATTCCACTCTCTCCCCTGCAGCCCAGGAGACAGACAGCCCATGGAAATGCTTTCTAAAGGTAAGCCGGATAAAGGTAAAGCAGATATGTGGAGTGAAGGGGTCACAGACTGCCAAAAAGGAATCAGATCACCTGTTTCCATTTCTTTAAGGAACACTGTAAGGCAGCTAACCAAGAGCCAAAAGAACAGAACTTAACTCCTTGCCTACCACATCTTGTCGTGCAGAAAATCAGTATATTCAGCACAGCCCACCGGTTCCATTCCTTCACATCATGGCCTCTCTACAGCGGAAGGAGAATGGGGAGTAAACTCCCTTCTGGGTCTCTCACCAAACAGCACCATTTTAGCCAAGCTGTGGCCTGCGCCCATCCTGGAGTCAGAGAATACCAGCTGTACCGCAGCATTAGTAAGTTTCTCAACAGGATCAGACGTTTATGTGAATAAGAACAGCCTCCACAGTGACACTAGCTGAGATGAAAATCATAATGGCTATTGATTCTTCTGCTTCAGGGCATAAGTGGCTCACCAGCTGGGGTCAGCTAAAAATCGCCCCCTATAGGACAGTAGTGCACAATTAGGTGCATTATGGGGGTTTTATGCTTTCCTTTGAGGCATCCGGCATTGGCCGCTGTTGGAGACAGGAGAATGGGCTAGAGAGACTGTTGGCCTGTTTAGCTCAGGCAGTTTTTATATCCTAATTCAAAATTTATAGGTTTCTCAACAAGACTCTACACAGTGAAGTTGTGTGTTCTCTCATCTCTGCACTCAGGTGGGACTGGTGATTCTTGCCCTTTGGCTGATTGCCTTCCCACAGGCTTCAGGTGTGGTGTAATTAGACAGCCCACCCTGAAACATCCCTTGGCATCAGTCTATGAGGGAAAATGCACAAGGAGTGACTTGAGTGCTTGCGTTCCTTATGAACAGTCTGGCAAATGATAACAGCAGAGCTGGCTACAGCCGCTATTGGCAGAGTGCCTAGGATGAAAGTGTGTCAAAATGCTTTACAGACCTAGTGAATCCCCACAGCACCCTGTGCACTGGGTCAGTTAACTCTCCCCCTTTTGGGAGGGGGGTGTGACTAAGGCAGAGCGGTGAAGAAATTTGCCCAAAAGTTACACTGCAAGTTAACAGTAACTCCTTAATCTCACTGACATTTCTTTTGCCCAAGTGATTCCTGGGAGCTACAGAGCTGGGCTGGGACTTAACTTGGCCTGGAAGGGATTTCTCTCTTCTCTACACACTTGGTGTTTGGCTTTAGGGATCTGCTGTCTGACACAGTTCAGCTCTCATGGGGAATGTGTCCCCAGCCTCTTAGGCTGCATTGCCCCGAGCAAGAATGAGACCCGCAGTCCCTCTCCTGCAGTGGTAGCAGCAGTGAAAGTTGTAACGGAGGCAGGACTCAGGTGTTTTTACCAATGCGGTATCTAAGTCTGCCAGACTTTCCTTGAGTCCCTTCAGTGTTTTAGGTGACCATGGGTGGGTGGGGCCATTACGATAACACAGGAACAGGAAAGATAGCCTTTGAAAAAAAAATTCATAATCTGTGCAGAAGTTCATGACTGTGAGTTCTCTTGAAAATGTCGCCCACAAAGGCTACCCTGTTACTTGCTCAGTGTGTCACAGGGAGTCAGTGCAGTGTGGGAATAGAACCCAGAAGCCCTGATTCAGCATCCTGCCAGACCCTGGGGCTCATTGTCTTAGCATCATTGTGTGCCAGGGCCAGTGTCTCTAATAATGGCTGTGGGCTTCTGGAAATGGCAGCATAACTGTTTCTGCACAGGCCCAAGGGGGAGTGGTGGGCTTTCTTCATTGTTTTCATCATTGTCGGCAGACCTACAACAATGCAACCCTAAAATACCAAGTGTGGTGGTAACCAAAATGGTGATTTGGTGATGTTAAAATCCAGAGTAATGCATGGGCGATGAAAGGGACCTGCACAACTAAGTTAAAAGCAGAAACAGGAGTTGAACCCAAGAAACTGAGTTTCTGCACTAACCACTAGTACACACTCCCTTATTATAGGCTGGGCTGCCTGTCTGACTCCTGAACTCTGCCCTCTATTTCCAGAAGTCCAGACTTCAACATGAGTCTTCCAGTTCCCAGTGCCAACCTCAGGCAGGTTGGACCCTCCCCACCAGCATGTCCTCGCTGTGTGTTTGCCCCAGCCCTGCTTTCCTTTCTCGACTCTGCCTGCCAAGCGGCCAGCGCTCCTGACCAAATAAAGAAGATATAAGGCCAGTGTTTCAGCTGGCAGGCTGATCAATGCTTTTCATGCAAAGTTATGCTTTCTGCGACTAATAAATATTGATCTTCTCTGTCCCTGTGCAGCACTGCAATAACAGTGATGTAAGCATGTGCCAAAGCTGAGCAGGCTCAGTAGCTTCTCATAGACATCAGCTTTCTAATTCTAGCCCCATCTCCCTCCCCCCTCTGCCCCCGGTCACCAGACAGGACAGTTTAGCGCTTGCTATTGTTTCTGCATGCGTCTCTTAACCCATTGAATACCACACTGCCACAGGGGGCCACAGCACTGCCATTGAAGAGAAGGCCGCCATGCTCTGTGTCAGAAGGAGGCACGAGTGCATTTGGATGTCCCACAATGTGGGGGCAGGTGAGACAGCTAAGGGGACTGCCCTGTTCACACTGCCTTTGGTGTTTGTCTTCAGACCTTCAGGAAAAGGGTGGAAAAGGTTAAACCAGGATGGAAGCGGCACTGGGAAAAAGTAGGATCATGTTATGGGCACACAGAAGATGAATTGAAAAAGTGTGGTTAAGAACAGGGGCGATGGGAACACTTACTGTTCCTTGGCATGGAAATCATGTCACCGTCATGTCCTGGGCCAGGCTGCTTGGAACTGTTTAAATCAAAGCCCTGAGACTCAATCATGAAGTGTCCGACCGTGACCTTCAGTGATCATAGCTGCATAGCATGGGCACCCAGGCAGCCTTGGGTAACATCCCAAAGCCCAGCTCATCTCTGCATTGTGTTCTGCAAAGCAGGTATGGAATGACCGGTCTGCTCTGGCAGCTAGGCTGCTCTCTCATCGCACAGGTAAGTAGCAAAGTGCAAGACAGGAGAATAAAGGCTTGTCCCTACAACAGCTGAGCAGGAGTCCCCAAGGGGTAGGATCATCTCTGGTTAAGAATCTAGAGAGGGTAACCCCAGGAGATTACAAAAAGCCTTCTTTAAATACAGAGCAAATTTCTCAAATGCTGAGTAAACCCTGTAAACCAGAGGTGGGATGCTGAGCAGCAGAGATGATTTGGGGAATTTCCTGCTGCCAGTTCAGCCTTGTAACAGAGTGACAGGACATCCAGGGAAGACAGAGTGATGAGAAATGGGGGCACCCCAGCTGCACTGAACTGCAGAAGAGCCTGGGGTTCAGATTCCTGTTTAATGGCAGGCCAGCGACTATTTTCTCCAGATGATTTTGTTCATGCCTAACAAACTCCTGCTCACTAATGACAAGTTCCTGTAGTTACTAGATATCCATAATGCAGAAAGGGAAGTACCATGGAAGTTATGCCAGGGCTTAGGAGATAGGAGTCACTGTGCATTTGTTCTGGAACTGCCCTGCACTCCCCTGTGCTGAGGAGGATTTCACCAACCTGGGTGTGTTATTCTGGGAACTGGAAGCAATACCACTCAGGGGAGTCCTAGTGTCCAAGGGAGAATTAGGAGGGGAAAAATTTTGGTTCAAGAGGAGCAAAAGAATGGACCAGGCTCATGCCACTCTTAGGCTATGTCTACACTTGTAAAGTTAAGTCGACTTAACAAGGTCGACTTTGTCGACTTAACAGAGTGGCTACACTTTGTCGACTTAAGTTGACCTTGTTAAGTTGACTTAACAGTAGACATAACTATCCACACTGGCTTTAAGTTGTCTTAATAAGGTCGACTTAGTGCTATTCCCCGTCTACACTAGTTTAAGGCTTAAATTGGTCTTCAGAGGTGGTGTTATTAAGTTGACTTAAGCTGTTAAGTCAACTTAAGGAAGCGCTTAAGTCGACTTAATAAAAGCCCAATGTGGACGTGGCTTTGTGTAGGTCGACTTAAGCATCCTTAAGTTGACCTAAGTTGCCAGTGTAGACGCACCCTTAAAAAGCCCCAGGCAGGCTGCTGACCAGGTGGAAGGATGGTCCAGCAAGCATGGGGCGAGGCTGAGACTCAGGAAACATGGATTCAGTTCCTTGCTCTGCCAGTGACTCCCTGTGTGGCCCTGACAAGCTTATGGACAGCACTCAGAAATCCACCCCGAAACATCGCTAAACTCATCCATTTCCTCCAACTACTTTACATCTTTCTCTCTCACACTCGCACACACACCCCCACCTACCTACCTACCTCAAGGAAGAATTTCTGGACAAATACAATATGCACCACAAAACCGAGGAAATACATCAGCTTCTGGCCAGATGCCCTAAACTCCTTCATAGACTTCTACTACATCTTCAATAACCATCACCTGTGCACTAAACTGTCTTTAGAACAGTTCCACACCAACATCAGCTTCAACACTGAAACGCTACAGACACTTATATACAGGAAACCCATGGATCATCACTTTTACCTTACAGAGCTAGCAGTCACCTCAAACACACCAAGAAATCTGTTAGTGACAGTCAAGCACTCAGTCAACATATGCTCTGAGGATTAAGTCTGGGTTATGCTCTTTAATACACTTAAAACCACCCTCACTAAAGAAGGTCACGCCATCAGAGAAGATCACATCATGGAATGGGCCACCCAACAACCTCAAGAGAACCTACTTCAATACCAGGGGAAGAAAACTCTGACTTCCCACTCCTAGTTGTCACCCACCATTCCACACCAGCACCCATATGGGGCATCATTAAACAGTTACAGCCCAGACCTGACAGGGATCACATCCTGAAAGAAATACTTTCCCAGATCTCCTCTTCTGGCCTCCCAACTTCATTATGCTCGTCATGAGAAGCACGCTCCCCACAAACCAGGGTCCACAACTCAAAGCAACACAAGACCTTGCCATAAGAGATGTAAAAACATGCAGATGTATTTCTACTGATACAATGATCAATACCCATCTGTCCCCCGCAGCACACCTTCCAAAATCCATGGGTCACACACCGATACATCTTGTATGCTATGACACATAGCTCATCCAATGCGCTAAATGTCCCAACAACTATGTGGGTGAAACCAGACAATCACTATGCTCTCAAGTGAATTCACACAAAAGGGAAAAAGAAAAAAAAAAAAAAAGACAAGACAGACATGCTATCATCTGTGCATGAACAATTTTCACAAAATGATCACTCCATATCTGACTTATCAGTCCTTGTCCTCACAGGAAACCTGTACAACACCTTCAAAAAACAAACCTGCAACCTTAAATTCAAATCATAACTTTGTTAGACACAAAAATTATGGAAGACACTGAATTATGGCTGATTACAACAATCTATAACTCACTAACCTTGACTGGCAAGGTGCTAACTGACCACTTCATCTTGAGTGAGCTCTTACAACAGCAACTACTTACGCTAGTCATCTGTTTGAACTTTTATTTAGCTATGACAATCGGAGTATCTTTCCCAGACCTGAAGATCTTTGTGTACTCTCAAAAGCTTGTCTCTTTCACCAACAAAGGTTAGTCCAATAAATCACATCACCCAGAGTGTCTCTCTAATGTATTACTACTGAGAAGGCATTTAGGACTAGTATGAAAAGCCTCCAAACAGGAAGACATGGGTTGGAGATCCGGAAGCTTAAATAAACCACCTCTGCCCTTGACTGTGAATAGACTTGTTAGAGACATGCTGCCCTTCTTGGGATCCTACCCTTCCCCCTCATCTCCTGGGGGTGGGGGAGATCTAAGAGGGAGGAGGCTGCTTCTCTAGCAGATTTGCAGGAGTGGGAGTTGAGAAATCAATGAGGCCCTGAGCTTAGAGCTGGCGGGAAAGTCATTCTGCACTTTCCTGACACCAGGAATAAATGATTTGGGGGGGGGGAGGATAGCTGAAATGAGACTGGAATTACCCACTGGAGAGATATTTCATCTTGAGGAATTGCAGTCACTGCAGTGTTCATCTCAGTGAGTCTTAATATCGAGCAAAAGGTCAAACTTAAATGGGAATCATTACAATTTCTTACGCATCCAAACACAAAGCAGCTTGCATGCACATAGCGTGCACACCTCTGGAGCTGGGCCATGGGTGTCAGGGATGACACATACATGCACAGCTCAGTGTGTGCGAGAACAGGATTTACATGCAGTAGTCCAAATACACTAAGTGTATATTAATAAGATCCAAGGACTTAGGGGCTCTTCAAGAGGATTTGCAAAACATTAATCAGCCTTCACTACCCACATTGTTATTAATCATCATCATGCCTATCAGTTACATGGCACTTTCCATCTTCCAAGCACGCTACTAACACTAACTAATCATTCAGGACCCGGAAGTGAGAAAGTTTGACTCCCAGCTGTGTGCGCCAACCACTCACCACGCTGCTCCCCCTCACTGGGTATAACCTCAGCTATGGCCCCATAGCACACATTGGTTGAGTTCTCAAAAGCAAGAACAGCAGAACATGGCAGCCCAAACTGCAGGGCCGGCCTTAGCAGTGGGCAAACTCGGCAGCCATCTAGGGCTGCCGATTTTAGGGGCTGCCAAATTTCCCCCACAGAAAGGGGCCCAGCAAAGCTGCAGACTCTGCACTGCCCCACTGGGAGCAGGCTGCGCAGGGCGCACGTAACTGCAGGGCTCAGGGCAATCGCCCCGTTCACCCCCCCCTTAAGGACGGCCCTGCCCCTGGGCCTGCATCTACCCTCCCCTCAGCTGTACTCTGAAGATGGGCTTTCTGGGCAGGGAAGCACTGGCAGACTCAGCGCAGAGTTCTATCTCTTTGTGGCAGATGCAGCTCAGCCACCCAGATGTTGGTTCATTTCTTCCCATCTGTCTCCACCCAGACACCAGCAGTAGTTAAAGTATAATTTGACGGGCCCCAGAACCATCCTAATCTCCGGGCCCCCTTCATGCATGTGCAGGCCCCAGCCCAGGTAGGTATTTGCAACCACTTCTCAGTACCACATGCATCGGTTATTGCTCCATAAAAATATTTATAATTTTATATGGCATTTATGTCTATAGTAATTATTGTCACAAACTAGCAAACACTGCATAATACAATAAGTATTGTGATTAACAATGGTGGGGCATAGGACCTGCCAGCAGTCAGGGCAGGGCAGAACATGTGTTCCACCCTTTTTTTCTAGTTTTAAGGGCCCCAGAACTCTGGCTTCTCAAATTTGGGGGCCCCAGAACTGCATTCCAGTGCATTCCCCCTTACTTTAACCCCTGGACATCAGACTGATTGTGGAGAAGGTTCTTCAGACTTCCCACCACTTCCTGTTACCGCCCCTCCCTCTCACAGCAGACAGGTGATCAATTAGTTCAAAAATCTCCAGCTGCCGGTGGAGACGTTGCCAGTAGTCAAATAACTTTGATGCACTATTAGATTTAAGGCTGCTGCAGTTGCCAGTTGCCTGCTGTGGTGGCATAGAGGAGAAGGCGCAAGGTCAGCAAGAGCAGGAGAGGACATTGTGGGCATAGGAGGAGTTTGAGCAGCTGTGGAACGAACTTTATTGTAAGACACACGTGTAGCTGGAAAGAACAGCCTGCCTCTTTAAGGGCCAAATGCACGCACAACAGCCCAAGAGCAAAGTGAGGGTGGGAGGCACGGTCGAGAGGTCTGAACAAAAGATCAAACGCGTGGCTAACTTCAGCCAAGCTCCCGAGAAGAAGAGAAGCAGAGGGAGCAGCTTATACCTTGTCACCTTCTGGACGAGAACCACATACGGCCTCCCACGGGGCTTGATCCTCCATTTCCTTGTTCCTCATAGTGTCCTTTACACCTGTGCAAGATGGGCCTGGAACATGCTCCTCTGCTAGGGGGGGTCGCATCTCAGGCTCCCTTTGTGCAGTGCCAGATGACAAGGGGCCAAGGAACAGAAAATCAGGCTTTGCTGCCCATAATCTTACTTTAACTTTGTCCCATTGGTTGCATTATCAGACGGCAACAGCACCTTTGAACTAGTTACTCTGCCACGGGAAAGCAGCTACAGCACTGACTCTATCTGCTGAGGAGCCCCTATGGAGTTAGACGGCAGAGGCCATGGCCATGGTTAGCTCTGTGTGCATCTCTCATGGTTTCCTTTTGCAGGGGCATTCTGGAGAGCACTGGATCTTTCCAGATTCCACTCAAGGAACTGAATCGGGCAACACACCCCAGTATTGTAAATGATGGGGCCTTTTTCAAGGTCTCCAGAGGTCTGTGGGTGCAGCTGATTATCATAGATCATTATTAATCACAGTAAAAACATCGTTTGGAACATTTGTGTTGCTGAAT
This sequence comes from Pelusios castaneus, assembly GCA_007922175.1. Taxonomy (NCBI): domain Eukaryota; kingdom Metazoa; phylum Chordata; order Testudines; family Pelomedusidae; genus Pelusios; species Pelusios castaneus. The sequence goes on along the minus strand of ML685910.1, from coordinate 1,372,405 downwards.
CTGAGTGACTTTCCTCCAATGCTCTATTCTTGATCTGCCATCCTATTGCTAGTTCAGCTCTGGAGCCCATGTCACTCAAATGATGCGCATCAATGGTGGCCTGCAGCCACCTTGCGATTGCACTCCTGGCCATCATGGACCTCACAATTGACTGGTAGCCCTGCTATGCTTGCTAGACACAGACTGCCAACCATAACCACCACTGGGTGGTTCTGTGCTGACGAGAACAAACAGCTGAGAGGGACTAGGCTGGAACTACCAGATTCATTTTTCGCCTATGACTTAAGCTAGATTTCATTATGGAAAGAAAATTTAATTTAACTAGACAAGATTATTTTTTGTTTAAATATTTACATCAGGCTTTCAGTGTAAAATAAGGCTGCTGCTGGACAGAAGTCAAATATCCACTCTCTCTCACTGGAAAATATGTTTTTAATTGAATATTTTAAAAATCCACAAAAATGTCCAAAATGCAGCCCTCCAAATTCTTCCCAGGTCACCCCATGCATTAGGAGACAAACACACAAGAGGGAGGAAGAACTTGCCAACCTTTCTTTCAGGATGATGATGATGGAGTGAGAGAATGACCTTGCTGAGCCCCAGCTGTGAAGGAAAGTCTAAGAGAGGAGACAGTGGATCATCTCTGGCATTGCTGTTGGGGACCACACCAACTGAAATATTTGGATGCAGAAAATGTGGTAGATAGCTTCTAATGGTGTTTGACTTTGTCAATCTATTTGCTTCTTCTGGAACCTAGATCACTCAGCCAGCGATTAGAAGTATAAATCTAGAATTTCTTCCTTTTTAATAAGAAATAGATTCAAACTATTTGTAGCTTGGGGAGCAGGGGGCAGCGAGAAGAGGAATTGCATAGTAATACATGATTGATTTCAGACAGATTGATATCATCCTATAAGAGTGGGCCCAAAAGCAACCTCCTGACCTTCACAGCCAAAGCTTTGGGAGTAGTTTAGATTCACATTTTGTGGCTCAGGGGCTTGTGATTTGCTCATAAGAGCTGTGTGTTAAGAATGCCGAGGAACAGAGAACTTAGTAACTATTGTACAAATATAAAAACCAGGCAGCCACAACAGTGCAACATTCAGGCTTTATTCCTTCCTCAGCATATGCTGGCATCTCTCCTCAGGCCCTTTCTGAAAGGAGTGTTCTCTGAGCATGTCCATCCTCAGTCAGCGGCATATGCCCACACAGTAGCCACGATCTAGCCAGCAGAGGTAAAACCAGCAGCAGAGTCAGAGGGGACAGGTTTCAGCATGGGCTGTTCTACTCTGCTAACGTCCATGCCGTCACATCTTCCCCGCTACCGTTACCCATGTTGGCTGGATGGAAGTTAGTGCTGGTATGCCAGCCCAAGCTGCAATCACACCTGAGAACACAGATGTTCCTCGACATTACCCCACACACACGAGCATACCATAGCGCATCCGTTTGTAACAGCTGCTGCACTGTGCGAAAGTAACTTATTTTACCTGCCTGGGGAAGGCTCAATTCCAGTGGCAAATTTAACAGTCAGCTAGACGAGGCAGCAAACGCTGATCGGGCCCTACATAGTCCAGCCCCCACCCCTCCTCTGCCGAAAAGGGCTTTTATTGGGGGTCCACATTCAAAGAAATTCTCACCCTCCCCCATGACTGATGCCCTCAAAGCTAGAGCCAGAGCCCCGGGAAGCCCAGCATGCCAGGTCCTGCTGCCCTATTTGAATTGCCTGGGAAGGGAGCGGATGGCAGGGGCTGATGAAGTGGGAGGCTGTTGTTGGCAATCCCATTCAACAGAATCCATGGAAGAACTAAGAGCCTCCCCCGTCCTGGAGAGCAAATCCAAACATAGGCAGTGGGGTTGGGCACTTTGCTCTCCCTATAAGTCCCAGCAGGCCAGAAACACTGGCAGCAGTCACGGTCTGCCCCGGGCATAGGCCATGCAGCAGAGCATCCCTGAGCCTACAGGGGCTCTTCAAGTGCCTGGGCCCCTTAGCAGCTGCACCAACAATTCCTCTGCCCCCGCCATCCGTGCCCTCCACACACCTCTTGATTCTAGGGCACCACCTGGTCCCTCAAACATAACAATCAGTCATCATGGCCAGGGGCCCCGCGCTGCATCAGGACTGATGCAATCACATGGATCACACCACCCATGGTCATCTGCCCCCACTTCTATAGGGGACCCACACCCACATGTCCTGCCAGGCATCTGCAAAATGCCACAGCACTTGAGTATGCCCAATAGCATCTCCCAGTAATAGGCGTTTCCTACCCCAACCTGCAGGGGTTGCATCCACTGGATATGCTCCAGTGCTGAAGGGGCAGCTGCTGGGAAATGTAGTTTCTTTCCATAGCCTACTCTTGCAAGGAACAGAGAGGTATGTTTCTGCCTGCTCAAGCCTCTCCCCACCCCACAGCACTCTCCGCAGCCGGACCCATGCTTGTTCTGTTGATAGAATCAGTGGTTCTCAACCAGGACGCAGAAGTAGTCTAAGTGGGATGCAGATTTTTCATAACAAGTACTAAGAATTCGCTCTTCCTCCCACTGATTTGTCCTGCCCAGCTGAGCCAGCATCATTCTATCTAAACCCTAGCAGTAAAATTTATACTCAACAGTATTGTTACAATTTTCAACTACTAATGGAATTATTTTGTTTGTGTTTTAAAACCATAGCAATAAAATTTACTCCCAACAATACTACTGCAACTTTTACTGCTATTAATTTGTTTTAATATTTTAAAACTTACCGTAAATGATCAATATAACAGAATTCCTGTAAACATATAAATGTCCTTCTCAGGAAAAGTGGGCTTTTTGTTTCTATCATGGTGGGACCCCGTGATTGGTGGGACCTAAGATACAAAAGGTTGAGAGCCACTCTCCTAGACTCTGCACAGAATTTTTTTTTATAAACATGATTCTCCCCATAACCGATGGCTAAATTAAACAGCACAAAAATAAATGTTATTTAGGAATACACTTCCAACTTAAATTCCAGTATGAGAATAGCTATCTGGGAGAATAAACATCCCCTTCCCCCCAAAAAAACCCCATAAATACAAAACAAGTTTAGAAAATGAAAAGATTGTTATTATGATGATCTGCCTCTAAAAACTCTAAGCAGCAAAAACAATAATTTTATAAACTTCCTGACCAATCCCTGAAGGCTGAAAGCGAAGGCTAAGGAGTGGATCTCAATTCAGCATGCCTGAATCTGTCGTGTCAAGGTTTAAGTCAGGAAAATGATTCGTGCAGTACCACTGAAGTTGGACCTATAGTAGCTGATATTTCCAGAAAAGTTTTGCTTCAAACCAGCACAGCTGAAGCCCCAGAAAACCAACAAAGCAAATGCTCCCATACCATAGATGATCTTAAAGCCACAAACATGCAAAGACCTTGTGATGAACTTGAAATGAGCAAAGCTAAAGGCCCTACAGATGAGCAAGAAGGAAGCAGATCAAAGCAGTCTTCCTGCTGACATAGATTTGAAGTCCCTATCTGATAATATTTGCTTTCGAGATTCTATTTTATCACCAGAACAGTTGTGTACATTTGTAAAAATTAGCCCTTTCCAGCCCACTGAAAGTGATATGCCAAATGGACAGTTCCCTCCCCACACCTTACAAACCACCATTTTGCATCTTCATTTTACAGAATGAAAAATGCACTACATAAAGAGTTGCATGTCAAGCGCTAGCACAGTGTTATCTTTTCGATTATGCATGCTGTCACATTTGTTGGTTGTTTGGAGATACCCCCCTCCAGCTTAGAGAGTCTCAAGTTTCAATGACTGGAAAAATATGCTGTTCACAGAGGAGAAAAAAATATATTCAGCAGCTCTACAGCTCAAAGGGTCATAGCATCTCTCCATGTTTTGATAAACAACCAGCTGAAAATATTAGGCAGTGGGAATAATAAAAATATTCCTTGAGACAGTCAAAACTTTAGCTAGTTTTGGTCTCCCTTTTCACAGCCAGCAGGAAATGTTGGAGAGTAATAAATGTGGTATTTACTTGGGCATCGTTAGCTACTTGCCAGCCATCATCCAACTTTTGCCCAACAGTTCAGTGATACCAAGAAAATCAAGGACTTGAGCAAATCAATTAACTGATGAATTTGGAGTCTTTTAGCATCAGAAACCAGGACGTGCATAGTCAATAGCTGCACATTAGCTAAGCCATGTGATTTCATGTTAATAGGGGAAAATATTCATATTTTTCTTGAGACTCATTTCATGAGATTATGTCTTTCAAGATTTATTATTTTACAGAAGAGACACACAGATGTTCAGTTTGTCACTTGGCATCCAGACCTACCTGACTTTCATAGGGTGAAGTCCTCTTGATAACGTTTTACCGGAAATGGAAATGCTGTGTCAACTAATCCCAAGCCGTGGAGTGGTTAGTGCTGAACACACACACAATGAGCCCATTAAGACATGTCAAACTAGATGCATTCAAGACTATCACAGCCATGGCTGAGTGACCCTGGTCTCCCTGCAGCTGAGAAAGAGGAAACAGCATGGTTGGAACAGGCCCACATCAAAGAACAATTTGCCAAGGAAAAGCATCATCATAGTGCAAGACTACAAGACTGGAAATACACAAACCATCACTATTTGAGTGAGACAACACTTTTGTTTTAAAAACTTTTTATGTTTAAAAAAGGCTAAGGTGACATGATCATTGAGCCCCATGCTGGATGTTTGATAACCACTCTCTGTCCCGTATATCCTCACCTGTTTAAAAAAAAAAAAAAATGAAACAGACTGTCTCTACATTTGAAGTTTATTCTCTGGCTTCTGAGCCAGTGTGCAAAGTACTGGTGCCAGAGCTCTGTTAGGAAGAGGAGGGCGGGTGGACCATGCTTCTCATTGCCCAGATGGCTCTCCAGCCTTGATGCTCTTTTGCAAAGTGCAAAGGAAGGTGATCACAGACCCTGCTGATCTGCACAGCCTAAATCCCTCTTCAAAGGCAGCTTGGGTGAGTCAGTGAACAGACTACACTCTTTTCTTAGGCACTATGGCTATGACTACATTTGGAAATTTAAGTCAACTTTATCCAAGTCGACTTAACTAAGTCGACTTAGTGAGTCTACACTTAATTTTTAAGTCGACTTTGGAGGGAACTTACAAAGTCGATCTAGAACGTCCACACTGGACGCCCAGGTCGACTTCTAGAGGCTAGGGTAGATCCACGGGGGCAGGGGGGCACCCCTTGCCCAGTGCCAGGGGGCTCAGCCTTTGCCCCATTGTACATAGGTACAATGGGGCAAAGGTGGACAGGGACCCTGGCAGGGCATAGGGGCAGGGTGGACAGGGCTCTGCCCTGCAGGGGGGCATGCCAGGTTCCCCCTGGGCTCCCCTTCCCCCCCAGCAGGGAGGACATTGGTGTAGTCCTGAGGTAGCCCTAAGTCGACTTAGGGCTACCCCACGTCTACACTGGCTTAAGTCGACTCTAGGGAGTCAACTTAAGCCCTAAATCGAACTAAATCTAGGTTTAATAAGTCAACTTTATTTTCCTTAAGTCGACTTAAGCAAGTTGCTTAAGTCGACTTAAGGAAACTGTAGTGTAGACGCAGGGTAAGTTAAGTCGACTTAATTTACAAGTCGAGACACAGCCTATGAGTGCGTCTACACTTGTAAATTAAGTCAACTTAAGCTTGCTTAACTCGACTTAGTTTACTCTGCGTCCACACTGGCATTTCCTTAAGTTGACTTAAGCAGCTGCTTAAGTCGACTTAAGGAAAATTTAAGTCGACTTTATCAAACCTAATTTTAAGTCGACTTTGCTGGCTAAGTCAACTTTAGAAAGTCAACTTAGCCAGTGTGGACGTGGAGTAGCCCTAAGTCGACTTTAAGTCAACTTAGGGGGCTTTAGGGCTTCCCCACTGCCCTCCCTGCCAGGGTGGCTGGCACAGCCACAGCCTGGTGTGCCCCCCCCCCACAGGGCAGGACAGAGCCCTGCCCACCCTGCCCCTATGCCCTGCCAGGGTCCCTGTCCTGCTCAGCCCCCATTGTACCCAGGTACAATGGGGCAAAGGCTGAGCCCCAGGCACTTGGCAAGGGGTGCCCCCCCTGCCGCCATGGACCTGTCCCAGGTCCACATAGCCCCTACAAGTCGATCTAGGCATCCAGTGTGGATGCTCTAGGTCGACTTGGTAGGGTCCCCCTCTAAGTCGACTTAATTTTTGAGTGTGGACATGCTAATTCGACTTAAAGTCAACTTTGTTAAGTCGACTTAAATTCACAAGTGTAGACATAGCCTATGTTAGGAATTCCCCCTCCTCCCGCAACTGGCATCAGGACAGAACACTGTAACCCTCCTTAGACAAATATGTGCTCAGTAAAGGCCGTCCCAAAGTGCCTTTAGGGCGTTTCTGTTGAGTGCCCGTCCTGCTGCTGCTCTCAATTGCCCTGCTGAACTGGGCACTTTGCCAGCTGGGGTGCCACTGCCTCCACAACTGCCTTCATCGAGAAGGATGACCCTGTGAACCTCAATTGTCATTGCCATGTGACCATAGCCTCATTTATACAAGTGCAGAGGGGAGCAAAAAGTGATATAAAGAAGTTATTCTGATTTGGTGACATACAACACTGACTTGGCACAGATGTAAGACAGGATGTGGAAAATTAGCAGAGGAAAAATTAGCTCCTGGGTTACTGAATTAGTAACTGTGAATGAATTGCATGTGCAATGGGCATTTTAGAACCATAACCTCCCTGGATGAAGGACCATTGGCCATTCTTCATACCAAAGAGTCTCAGCACAAGTTTCGATAACGCCCAAGTACACACTACTTTTCTCCAGTGTACCCCAGACATTTTGAGGTTCTTGTATCATTCTTAGTAGCACCCATGTAGTCCAGTTGTTAACTTTCCATTCAGATTTGTTCTATTCTCCTATATATCTATGACTAGCAAAAGACTCAGCATCGCAAGCCAACTTTCCTCTTCATATCAACAGAGAAACTCTTCTCTTACCATGGTCTGTGCGTGTAACCCTGGTATGATCCTCCAAATCCAGCTGGCTCCCAGCTAATTTGTCAGCATACACAATTCCTTCCTCTCAGAAACTTAGCACACACTAACCATATGCACTACCCACACCCCCATCTAGCTTGGTTCCCCAAGCCCAGCCAGCCAAAGTGATCTGAAATCCTTTGACAAGCTGCTGGGTCCCAGATGTTTTTCACTGTACCCTTTACCTCCTCCAACCAGATGAGCCACAGACATTAAGACATCAGTTTAGAGTTTCTGCTGTCTTGCAGGATGAGGGACTGTTGAGGCTGACACACAGATCTTCTAAACAAACGATACTGTGTATAAATTCTTTGTAAATTGTTTATTTAGCTGATGAGGAATGATGGAGGAGAAGCAGATGGGGCCAGATGTTCTTCCTGATTATTGCTCAGAAGTAAAGCTAACATGCATTCAGAATGGGCATGTACAAGGAAAGCAGGTAGAGTAATTTTCTGACCCAGGGGTTGCTTCAGTGCTAGAGAACAGCGAGAAACTGACACCATGGCCACTTCTGATAACCCCAGAGCAGGCAGATGGAATTGGTCCTGGCTACCAAGATCTCCTGTGATGGCTGCATTCTGCTGACAAAATGACACTATTGACCTGCAGGTGGAGGCTTGTGGCCACGGTGACAGATCTTCCCTGGGAACCAGACCAAGAATATGGAACTCGTTGCTGGAGGAAGTCAGAACGGCCATTGACCTTGCCACATTCACAGTCAACTATAAGACACACTTGGAGCCCCAGCCTTTCCTCAAGAGTGTTCTCATTGATTCATTCATGAGAAAAACAAAAGCAGAAAGGAGAGAGAGAGAGGAAAAAAACCACAGTCACTTCTTAAAAAATGGGCAGCACCCAGAGATGTTGGCCCCATAGGGGGGAGGGACTGCTGGATGAAGGGAGGTGTGTGTATGGCTTAGACGGATAGCATGAGGATGGACAGTACATGCTTCCCCTCCACATTTGTCCCAACTCTCAACTCCTGCCTAGGTCAATGGGTGTTAAAGCATGGCTCACGTTCAAGAGTTCTCAGAGATTTAGGGAACAATGTAACCATGCTGGGGCTTGAAATCCATGCTACATGACCATATTTTATTCCTTCCACTTGCTTATCCCCAACCCATGAAGGGCCTGCTGCCACACCCAGAGTCTCTTTCCAGGCAGTTTTATTTTCCAACTATAGGTAAAAATTCCAGACAAGTCCTCAGCTCCTCCTGAGCTACAGCTCCCAGGAGATTTGTCCTTTCGGCTCTCTCAGTCCCTGCCCACATTACCCTTCCAGGCTCTTTTAACTGAGCACCGTCACCCAGGGTTTTCTACCTGGAGGCTTTCACCAGTAGGTTCCCATGGAAGCATCTCCCCCTGCCTTACTGACAGCCCAGCTCTCCATAGTCCCAGGAGCTGCCCTGCTGTAACAATTCAGAGTACCTAGTGCATTGGAGCTGCTCCATTTCAAGTGCCAGCCACTCTGTGGCACCAGGACACACTTTACGGTGCTTAACAGAATGTACTGCCTCATGGACATCCATGTGGAGACCCAGAAAAGGGCCTAGGTTGCAACACGGAGCATCATGGGGCTTAGCTTGTAGGCATCTAGAAGAGACAAGGGAACAACACTGATCCACAAAGTGAGTTAGGCACACCCAAGATCCCTATTGCAATGTATGGGGAAAAAATGTTATCTTGGATTGCAATGCTACAAAAGCCAGCACACAATGCAGGGATCCGCCTAAATTAGCCAATGGGAGGTGTAGACCCAAACAGTGTTTGCTACACCCCGCCTCTTTCCCAGAGTGAGGCCAGCAGTTAAGTCCAGGCTACTGGGAAGTGCTTATCTCAGTTTTGCAATGCAGAAGCAGGAATCTCCTGGCAGTGGCTTAGGCACCCAAAGGGTTTTGGGGGGGGGAAATGAATTCAAGATTTATTACAGGCCCTTAGAAACCTGACATGTTTCCTTTCCAGAAAATCTGGGTGCCATCCCTTTGTGCTCATATTGGCTTGTTGTTTTAGGGTTGCTCATAAAACTGGCTTGGAGCAGCCTGGCCCTTAAGCTCGAGTCACTCTCAAATGGTCCCGAGCACAGCTTGTCTTCGCTTTCGTTTGGAGCTAGGCAGTGTTAGCAGCTCCTGTTGCTGACAACCATTATCAGCACATGGAGCAGGCCTCTGATGAGATGGCTCTGACTCCTTGGACTTATTAACAAACCTTTTCTGAAAGCAAACAGCTGCTAGCTCAGGTATCTTGTACATATCCTATTCCACATTTAGCTGGGAGGAGCAGTTTGTGTCCCCTTTTACAAGCTGTTGTGTGTTGTTGCTAAACAGCTGGACCCCATCCTACTTGCATTTGCAAGGGTGTTGATCCCCAGTGAAGTCTCTTCCATACACCGTAGAGGAATGGGCAGAATTAATTCCATCCTAAAGGTGGCTGCTTTTCAGACACAGGTGAAATGATCTCTTTATGCAAAATGGGCAGAGTGTTTTACAGTCCTCCAGGTTGCAAGGATACATGTGGTAAGGCAGGAAGTGAAAGCAGCAGATTCACAGCTAACTACTTCACATCTAATGGGAAACAAAGTGATTGTATAAAGTGCGTGTCCTTACAATGCCTGAGTTCCCTTCCCAGGTTTTTTGTTTGTTTGTTTTTTTTAAGTCTACAAAAGTCATTCAAGGACTGTATTTGTTTAGCAGAACTGGCTTTTAATTAAAACATGAGTTGTTAGCACAGGGTTTCACACCACAAATCTGTGCACTGTAAAGCACTCACAAGCTGTCTAGCTGAGGTCAAGCAGATCACACCCCCAGCGCACCCCCTTTTTGCCACGCATAGTGCAGCCACGTTTTCAACCCTGGGACTTCCTGTCCACAGCCCAGCCCAGCCGGCAATGATTTGCCCTTTCTCATAACTCATCCTTACAGCCAGGTCACTTTCTAGTCCTCATTTGTGCCAGGGTAGTAAAGAGCCTAATGCAGCAGAAATCTAGTGATCTTGTCCCAGAACTTCAGCCCCACCCTGGCTTTGATAGTCCTGGTTCCCCCTTGTCTCAAGCATTTTACACAACTCCTTCCCTTGGGGGCAGTAGGAAACCCAGGCCCTCCCTCGCCCCTGGGATTCAGCAAGGGGCCTTCCTTGCTCCCTCAGACACGCTACTCTTTCCCTGGGCCATATCCTACCTTCAGGTTCCTCTCACTGAGTGACTCCATCTCTCTTTCTGGATCCTGGATCCTGAGACAGCTCACTCCTACAATGTGGTCCAGTGTGCCACTGTGACCCACTAATGTCCACTGCTGAACCCCAACTTTCCCCTCTTTGCCAGGTGACCACTCCTGAGTCAGTCCACACCAGCCTCCTGCATGTAATCAGTCCCAGGCAGTGGGTGTGCACCCTCTGGCCACTCGAGGGATGGTCCCCAAGCGAGCATCTCCAACTCCTGTACACTACACCGGGAACTTCCATCCTACAGGGATTGGGACCCTTCCCCAATCACCATAGACTCATAGGTGCATCTACTCTTGTGAATTAAGTTGACTTACGCCTGACTTAATTTACTCTGCATCCACACTACACTTTCCTTAGGTCGACTTAAGTGGCTGCTTAAGTCGACTTAAAGAAAAATTAAGTCGACTTTACTAAACCTCATTTTAAGTCGACTTTGCTGGCTAAGTTGACTTTAGAAAGTCGACTTAGCCAGTGTAGACGTGGAGTAGCCCTAAGTCGACTCTAAGTCGACTTAGGGGGCCCCAGGGCTTCCCCTCTGCCCTCCCTGCCAAGGTGGCTGGCACAGCCACAGCCTGGCGGGCCCTGCCCACCCTGCCCCTATGCCTTGCCAGGGTCCCTGTCCCCCTTTGCCCCATTGTACCAAGGTACAATGGGGAAAAGACTGAGCCCCCTGGAACTTGGCAAGGGATGCCCGCCCGCCACCGTGGACCTGTCCCAGGTCCACCTAGCCCGTACAAATCGACCTAGGCATCTAGGGTGGACCCTCTAGGTCGATTTTGTAGGGTCCCCTCTAAGTCGACTTAAAATTTGAATGTGGACATGTTAAGTCAACTTAACAAAGTCCACTTAAAGTCAATTTTGTTAAGTCGACTTAGCTCAGTCAACCTCAATTAACAAGTGTAGACATAGCCATAGAGATGCTGGTCTGTCCATTTGACATTGAAATGGATGGGCCCAGCCTCACTCATTCACACCACACAGCTTTAGATAAAACAAACACTAATTTATTGATTAGAGCATGATTTTAATGGAGTATATAGCAAATCAATGCACAATCATTTAATAAAGGAGTCAGGAGTTACCATAAGTAAATAAAAGATATAAGACGCATGCTAACCTAACAACACTACCACCGTTTATGCTCATCTCGCTACTCAAGTCTGACTGATGGTTTGCAGCTGTTCTCTGCCTATTTCTAGGCAGAGCCAGTGCTGGATTTCAGCACAAGACAAGTAAGCCATGGCTTAGGGCCTCACATCATAAGAGGCCTCCAAATATGTTGGCAATAACTAAGAAAATTTATCATAATTGAAATTGGTAAGGCACATAAATATTTTTGCAAGATGTATAGAATCATAGAATCATAGGGCTGGAAAGGACCTCATGAGGTCATCTAGTCCAACCCCCTGCTAAAAGCAGGACCACTGCCACTAAATCATCCCAGCCAGGGTTTTGTCTAACTGGACCTTAAATATATCTCGAAAGACGGAGATTCCACCACCTCCCGAGGTAACCCATTCCACTGCTTCACCACCATCCTAGTGAGAAAGATTTTCTAATATCCAACCTCCACCCCCCCCCCCCCCCCCCCAGCAGAAACTTGAAACCATTGCTCCTTGTTCTGTCCTCTGTTACCCTCGAGAACAGCCTAGCTCCCTCCTCTTTGGAGCACCCCTTCAAGTAGTTGAAGGTTGCTATTAAATCCCCCCTCAGTCTTCTCTTCTGTAGACTAAATAAGCCTACTTCCTTCAGTCTCTCCTCGTAAGTCATGTGCCCCAGCCCCCTAATCATTTTCGTTGCCCTCTGCTGGATTCTTTCTAGTTTGCCAACATCCTTTCTGTAACGGGAAGCCCAAAATTGGACCCAGTATTCCAGATGCAGCCTCACCAGTGCTAAATAGAGGGGAATAATCCCATACCTTGATCTGCTGGCAACACTCCTACTGATGCAGCCCAATATGCCATTGGCCTTTTCAGGAACAAGAGCACACTGTTGGCTCATATCCAGTTTCCCATCCACCATAACCCCCAGGTCCTTTTCTACAGTGCTGCTACTTAGCCGATCGGTCCCCAGGCTGTAGAAGTGCATGGGATTTTTCCGTCCTCAGTGAAAGACTTTGCACTTGTCTTTGTTGAACCTCACGAGATTTCTTCTGACCCAGTATTCCAATTTGTCTAGGTCTCCCTGAGTCCTGTACCTGCCCTCTAGCGTGTCTACCATTCCCCCCAGCTTGATGTCATCCACAAATTTACTAAGCATGCAATCTATTCCATCATCAAGATCATTAATGAAGATATGGAACAGAACCAGCCCCAGGACCGACCCCTGGGGCACTCCACTCACTTCTGGTTGCCAACTAGACATTGAGCCATTGATTCCTACCCCCTGAGCCCATTGATCTAGCCAGTTTTCTATCCACCTTATGGTCCACTCATCCAACCCATACTTCCTTAACTTGCCGACAAGAATGCTGTGGGAAACCGTATCAAAAGCCTTGCTAAAGTCGAGGTACGCCATTTCAATGGCTCTTCCCGCAGCCACAAATTCAATCATCTCATCATAGAAGGCAATCAGCTTGGTCAAGTACGATTTGCCCTTGGTGAATCCATGCTGATTGTTCCTGATCGCTATTTTCCTCCAAGTGTTTCAGGATGGATTCTTTGAGGACCTGCTCCATGATTTTTCCAGGGATTGAGGTGAGACTGACGGGTCTGTAGTTCCACAGATCCTCCTTCTTCCCTTTCTTGAAGATAGGTACTATATTTGCCTTTTTCCAATCCTCTGGGACCTCCCCCATTCACCACGAGTTTTCAAAGATAATGGCCACCGTCTCTGCAATCACTTCTGCCAACTCCCTCAGCACCCTCGGATGCAGTTCATCCGGCCCCAAAAACTTGTGCACATCCACCTTCTTTAAGTAGTCCCTAACCTGACCTTCCATCACCAAGGGCCGCTCTTCTTCTCTCCATTCTGGTTACCCAGTGTAATACCCTGAGAGCTGGCCCTCCCTGTGAAGACTAATTCAGTTCAAACTAATTGGAAGAATAAACAAAAACAAATCAGCGACCAGGATCTTTGAGTTTAAAAAGGCTAACTTTAGAAAATTAAGGGAATTGGTTGGGGAAGTGGACTGGATAGAAGAACTCAGGAATGTAAAGGTAGAAGAGGCTTGGAATCGCTTCAAATCAAAGTTGCATGAACTATCTGAAGCCTACATTCCGAGGAAGGGGAAAAAATTCATAGGCAAGAGCTGTGGACCAAGCTGGATGTGTAAGCATCTCAGAAAGGTGATTAGGAAGAAGGACAGAGCCTACAAAGAGTGGAAAAGGGGAGAGATCAGCAAGGAAAGATACCTTTTGGAGGTCAGAACATGTAGAGAGAGAGTGAGAAAGGCAAAAAGTCAAGCTGAGCTGGACCTTGCGAAGGGAATTAAAACCAATAGTAAAAGGTTCTTTAGCCATATAAATAGGAAAAAAACAAAGAAAGAAGAAGTGGGACCGCTAAAAACTGAGGATGGGGTGGAGGTCAAGGATAATCTAGGCATGGCTCAATGTCTAAATAAGTACTTTGCATCTGTTTTCAATGAGAGTGAAGTTGAGCTGGGGGGTAGAGGTAGAGAAGCTAATGAGAACGAGATCATGAATGTGGAAATTACCATACCTGAGGTAGAACCCAAACTTGAGCTGCTGGATGTGACTAAATCGGGGGGGTCCGGACAATCTCCATCCGAGGATACTAAAGGAACTGGCCCATGAAATTGCCAGCCCTTTAACGAGGATTTTTAATGAATCTGTAAATTTGGGGGTTGTACCGTATGACTGGAGAATCGCTAATGTAGTTCCTATTTTCAAGAAAGGGAATAAAAATGATCCGGGTAACTACCGGCCTGTTAGTTTGACCTCGGTAGTATGCAAAGTCTTGGAGAAAATTTTGAAGGAGAAAGTACTTAAGGCTGTAGAGGATAACGGTAACTGTGATAAAATACAACATGGCTTTACAAAAGGGAGATCTTGCCAGACCAACTTGATCTCCTTTTTTGAAAGGATAACAGATTTTTTAGATAAAGGGAATGCAGTGGACCTAATTTACTTAGATTTCAGCAAGGCATTTGATACAGTTCCACATAGGGAGTTATTAGTTAAGTTACAGAAGATGGGGATTAATATGAATATAGTAAGGTGGATAAGGAACTGGTTAAAAGGGAGACTACAGCGGGTCATACTGAAGGGTGAACTGTCAAGCTGGAGGGAGGTTACCAGTGGAGTCCCTCAGGGATCTGTCTTGGGACCGATCTTGTTCAACCTTTTTGTTACTGACCTTGACACAAAAAGCGGGAATGTGCTAATAAAGTTGGCGGATGACACCCAGTTGGGAGGTATTGCCGATACGGAGAAGGATCGGGATACCATACAGGAAGATCTGGATGACCTTGTAAACTGGAGTATCAGGAACAGGATGAAATTTAATAATGGGAAGTGCAAGGTCATGCATTTAGGGACAAACAACAAGCATTTTTCCTCTAAGTTGGGGACGCATCAGTTGGAACGGACTGAGAAGGAGAAGGATCTGGGAATACTGGTTGATCATAGGATGACTATGAGCCGCCAATGTGATGTGGCTGTGAAAAAAGCTAATGTGGTTCTAGGATGTATCAGGAGAGGTATTTCAAGTAGAGACAGGGAGGTGTTAGTGCCGCTGTACAAGGCACTGGTGAGACCCCATCTGGAATACTGTGTGCAGTTCTGGTCCCCAATGTTTAAAAAGGATGAATTCAAATTGGAACAGGTGCAGAGAACGGCTACAAGGATGGTCTGTGGAGTAGAAAACCTGCCTTATGAGTGGAGACTCAAGAAGCTTGGCTTGTTTAGCTTAACCAAAAGAAGGCTGAGGGGGGATATGATTGCTCTCTATAAATACATCAGAGGGATTAACATCAGGGAGGGAGAAGAATTATTTGAGTACAGCACCAATGTGGACACCAGAACAAATGGTTATAAACTGTCCATCAAGAAATTTAGGCTTGAAATTAGACGCAGGTTTCTAACCATTAGAGGTGTAAAGTTCTGGAATAACCTTCCAAGGGGAGTTGTGGGGGCAAAAACCATAACTGCTTTCAAATCTGAGCTTGATAAATTTATGGAGGGGATGGTATGATTAGCCTATTTTGGAAATTGACTGATATTTGGCTACGTGTGGTGGATTTACAAGTGGCCTAAGAGGGGAGATTACGTGGGGTGGGTTCTGAGTTATTACAGAGAATTGTTTCTTGGATAACTGGCTGTTGAGACTTGCCCACGTGCTCAGGGTTTAACTGATCGCCATATTTGGGGTCGGGAAGGAATTTTCCCCCAGGGCTAATTGGCCTGGGCTCTGGGGGGTTTTCGCCTTCCTCTGTAGCACAGGGCATGGCTCACATACCGGTGAATTCTCTGTATCTTAAGTCCTTAAATCATGATTTAAGGAGGTAAATAACTCAGTCATAGGTTGGTGGCCTATTGCAGGAGTGGGTGGGTGAGGTCTTGAGGCCTGCATTTTGCAGGAGGTCAGACTAGATGATCGTACTGGTCCCTTCTGACCTTAAAGTCTATGAGTCTATGAGACTGAAGTAAAAAAAGCATCGAGTACTTCAGCCTTATCCGCATCATCCACCACGAGGATACCTGCCCCATTCAGTAAGGGACCTACACCATCCCTGATCCTCTTCTTGTTACTGACATACTTGTAGAACCCCTTTCTGTTAACCTTCACATCCCTTGCTAGCTGCAACTCCAATTGTCCTTTGGCCTTTCTGATTTTATCCCTGCAGTCCAGAGCAATATCTTTATATGCAGAGTTCTCTGCTAAGCCATGCTGGGCGCCTTCCACATTTGCTGTTCTTTCTGCACATTGGAATGGTATCTTCCTGTGCCTTTAACAGGGTTTCTTTAACATACAGCCAGCTCTCTTGGACACCTTTCCCCTTCAGATCAGCCTCCCAAGGGATCCTGGCCATCAGTTCCCTAAGGGAGCCAAAATCTGCTTTTCTGAAGTCCAGGGTGTGTGTTCTGCTTCTTTCCTTTCTTCCATTGATCGGGATCCTGAACTCTACCATATCATGGTCACTGCTGCCCAGGTTGCCATTCACTTCTGCTTCCCCAATCAATTCTTCTCTGTTTGTGAGCAGCAGGTCTAGAGGTGCAAGGCCCCTAGTTGGTTCCTCCAGCACTTGTACTAGGAAGTTGTCCTCAACACTCTCCAATAACTTCCTGGAGTGCCTGGTCACTGCTGTATTGCCTTCCCAGCAGATATCAGGATAATTGAAGTCCCCCATGAGAACCAGGGCCTGTGATCTGGAAACTCTGTTAGTTGTCCATAGAATGCCTCATCTACCTCCTCCTTCTGGTCTGGCGGTCTGTAGTAGACATCCGCCACAACATCCCCCTTTTTGCACTCTCCTCTAAACTTAACCCACAGACTTTCAACCCGTTTGTTTCCACTTTCATAGTGGAGCTCCGAGCAGTCATACAGCTCTTTTACATATAGCACT
>ML685910.1:1266819-1350639 GCA_007922175.1 Pelusios castaneus | reverse complement strand
CCCTCAGCCCCATGCACCCCCAGCCCTGAGCCCCTTTCCCTGCCCCCCCCAGCCCCATGCATCCCCCAGCCCTGAGCCCCTTTCCCTGCCCCCCAGCCCCATGTACCCTCTCCCCAGCCCTGAGCCCACACCCAGCTATGGAAACCCCCCCCCCACCTCCTCAGCACACTACTTACACTTGCTGGGGCTCAAGGGGGAGCCGTGAGACACTGAACCTGCTCCCTCCCTGCACAGGTGGCGTTTACATTTCCTGCCCTGCCTGCTCTGGTCCACATGCCTGGGAGCACAGCAGGGCAGGAGATTTAAAAAGGCCCCGCCGGCCCCAGCACCCACGTGTGGCTCGGGGCACTCGCCAAATCATCTGGGGCTCGTGTCCCTTGTGCCCATGCCCAGCAACGCCACTGCCTACTGTCCCTGTGATCTCTGGGCTCCCAGCCTTGGCAAGCAGTCGAGGAACTCGGGGCTGCCATCTGGAAGTAGCATCTTGGTTGTTAATAGCTTGGAATCAGCCCCAAGTGCTTCTTGGGAGGCGCTTATCTAGAGCTGTTGTGTTCCTTTCCTGTTTCTTTTTCCAAGAGCCCTCTATTCAACTAAACGGATAGGTTCCTATAGGAAAGGCACAGCACCGCAGTATAGCTATACCATAACTATCTCATTCACCAGGTCACCCACAGTATTCAGGACAAGGCAGGATGTCTAGGTTGCTCCAAGACTGTGAGGTCAGCTCAGCTTGGGGAGGCTGCATGGGAAGGTGCTGGGTGGCCGGCAGTGAATTTAATTACCCTGCTTTTGTTTTCCATGGGAGAGTAAGTCCACACGGCAGCATTCATGGTAGGCAGAGGAAGGAATAATAAATTGCAATTGCCTGAGTGGACCCATTCTGAAACTCATCTGACTGCAGCACTCAGCAGTAATAGCATACATGTGAGTGCACACAGAGCCTTCTCAGGTGGCCGAGAGCTGAGCCAGGATAACGGTTTTGTTTGTCCTGAACTTGTGGGCGCACTGGAGCTGTTTCCCATTCTCTGTCTCTTTAAGGCCTGAACACTGCTCAAAGCAGGGTGTGGCTGCAGCAGGCTCCTTGGGCACTTCAGCATCTGACTGCATGGCTGTGGTGTTGGATTCTACCTGTTTTCATAGGTTCTAAGGCTGCAAGGGTTCAGTGTGACCTGCTGCATAGGACAGGCCAGAGAACTGCCCCGCATTAAATTCTGTTTCAACAAGGGCAGATCTTCTGCAAAAATACCCCTAAAACTTGCCAGTGATGGAAAAAATCCACCACAGCCCTTGATAAGTTGTTCCAATGGTTAATTACACTCACTGATATAAATTTACACCACTTTATTTCCAATCTAAATTTGTCTAACTTTAACTTTCAGCTGCCTTTGTCTGCTAGATTGAAGCGCTCATTATCCAGTATTTGTTCCCCTTGTAGATACTTATATAGACTGTAATCAAGTCATGCCTTGACCTTTTCTTTGTTAAGCTCCTTGGGTATGTCTACACTTGCAATTTAGGTCAACTTAAGGACGCTTAAGTCGACCTACAGAATGCCACGTCCACACCTGGTTTTCATTAAGTCAACTTAAGCGCTTCCTTCAGTTGACTTAATAACTTCCCCTCTTTAGGTCAACTTAATGCTTAAGTCGACCTGTTAAGTCGACCTAAAGCCGGTGTGGACACCCTAGGTCGACCTAATCTCCTGGGGAGAAGAGAGCTGGGGCTCAGGGGAGCCATGGCTCGGGGAAGGGAGCCACAGCGCTGGGGAGAAGGGAGCTGCAGCTCCCCAGGACAAGGGAGCCATGGCTCCCTGGGGAGAAGGGAGCCGCATGCAGTGCCCCAGCAAGAAGGGAGCCGTGGCTTCCTGGCAGAAGGGAGCCACGGGAGAAGGGAGCCGCGGCTCTCTGTCAACTTAGCACTTGCGTGTGTGGATGTAGGCAGTTGACTTAAGTTTTTGGTATAGATTCTCTAAGTCGATTTAACAATGTCGACTTTGAGTCAACTTGAGTCAACCTTGTTAAGTCGACTGACCAGAGTCGATTTGGCTTTTCAGGTGTAAACATATCCTAGAGTCCATCATGTTTTCTAATCCTTTTGTTATTCTTGTGGCTCTTCTCTTGAACCCTCTCCAATTTAACAACGTTCTACTTGAACTATGGACACCAGAACTGGACGCAGTATTCCAGCGGAAGTCCCATCTGTGCCAAAGACAGAGGCAATATAATCTTGCTACGTCTACCTGAGATCCCTTGCTTTACATATCCATGGAGCACATTGGCCTTTCTGGCCACAGCATCATACACCAGCTCATGTTCAAGTGATTTTCCTTTTTGATCCCCAAGTCTTTTTCAGAGTCTCTGCTTGCTAGGATAGAGACCTCCATCCTGAAAGTATGGGCATAGTCTTTGGCCTGGTCTACACTGAGAGCTAAGTCAGCATAACCACTTAAGTCGACCCTCTAGTGCACGTGTACACACGCACGCATCTGTAAAGTCAAAGTATAGGATGTGTTAAGTCGGCGTCGTAACACCACCCCCACAGGAGGTGTAGTGTTTTCTTCAATTTTAGTAACTCATTTTAATAGCAGTGTAGACAGAATGCAAAGTTATTGGCCTCCGGGATCTATCCCACAATTCCCTGTTCTTGCAATTTTGCATTCCACGGCTGCCTCTACCTGTCCACGTCATCAGCCAATAGCTCCTCCCCTACCTGCAGCTCCAGGAAGATTTGAATTCTATTTCTTGCCTGGGCAGTGTGGAAAGCTTTTCACCTGAGCAGGTAATGGTGTCAGAGCACAGCAAACATGCCCCAGCATGGAGCCATCCCGAGATCTTAGATCTCACCAGCCTGTAGGGCGAAGAGTCAGTGCTCGCTCACCTCCGAAGCAGCAAGAGAAACAGGGACATTTACGAGAAAATTTCACATGGGAACATGCAGCAGTGCCACATTAAAATCAAAGAGCTGCAGCAGTCCTATCAGCAGACTAGGGAGGCAAATAGTCATTCAGGGTCCGCACGGAAGACATGCAGGTACTATGAGGAGCTGGCTGCCATTCTTGGTCGTAACCCAGCCAGCATGCCACCTCAGAACATCGATACCTTTGAGGACTTCCGGGTGAATGAAGAAGACTCTGTGGACGAGGAGGAGCTGGAGAATGAGGAAAATGGGGTTGCAGAATGTTGGTTCTCCCGGACAGCCAGGAGCTTTTCATCACCCCAGAGCATTCTGTCCAATCTCAGGATGGCATCAATGAGGTCCGCGATGTGGAGGAAGGCACTTCTGGTGAGTGTTTGGTCTGTGATTTGCTCATTTCAAGTTGTGAGTTGCTCATTTCAAGCTCATTTCCAGTAGTAGACGGTGGAGACAGCTTGCGGGGAGGAACCGGGCCATCAGTGTGGAGAAAGTGGGAGGAAGTCATAACTGTGGGGTGTTTGGGAAAACAGCTGCCCAGAGCATATGGGGGGAAGAGGGAGGGGGCCGTCGGAGGGGGCAACTGTGGGGGTGTTGCAGCAGGGCTGCCGTCACAGATATAATTACTTGCAGTACGTATCACTCCCCATCCCAGAGGGACTACTCAGAGTTTCGATGTGCAAGCAGATGCTTTGGTTATCCTCTGGGGAAATGATTGAACCTCTCACACAGGTATTCATGAATCCTTGCAATAAGGTTTCTTGGGAGGCCGGACTTCTCTCCCCCAGCATGGAATGCAACCTTGCCCTGCCATTCAGTTATTAAAGCTGCAGGCATATGGGCTAGGTATGCCACCCGCAAATTGCAGTAGCTGTTCCCTCTTGGACAGTGTGAGCCTCAGGAGACTAATGTCGCACATGGTCGCCTAGGGAAGATGGTGCACAAATAGTCACCAAACAAGGAATCCCATCACACCACTTCACCTCCCCTTCCCCCCTAAAATGGGCTTTGCACGGCTCCTTGTGTTTCTCCGCCATGCTACTTCTCCTATTCTGATTATTTGGGGGAGGGGAGGGCGGGGAGGAAGGTCGGCTTGCAGGGATGATTGTTTTCCCCATGCTTACCATCACGTGGAAGGCACTTGGAGCTGTGTTATCGGTTGGTGTGTTTGGTTCAGAGTGGAATGTCTTTTTAAAAGTGCTGTGTGCAGCAATCGAAGGAGTTCAGGGAGGACTGTATGATTCCTTGCATTTCTTTGCCTCACCTAACAATGGGGCCTGTGTTTTTTGCTCCTTACAGTGGATTTGCTGACTTTGGGACACTCAACTCCTGCAGAGTGCCTGAATCAGATAAGGAAGACAAAGTGTAAATCTTGGGACGACATGTTTGTTGAGATTATGCACTCCTCTGCAGAGGCAGAATCGGAGATCCAGGCATGGCAGCTATCCCTGTCCGAGGACAGAAAAGCAGCACGGGAGCAGGATTATGAAATGCAGCAAGAGATGTTGCAGATCATGCGCAAGCAGTCCGACAGCCTGCGGCACCTGGTTGAGCTCCAGGAAGAGCTGCAGGCTCAGAGGGTCCCCCTACAACCCCTGGAAAACACAAGTTGTGGTAGCCAGTCCCTCCCACCACCAAGGAGGAACGGGCAGGGTGCAATATGTGGTTGCCTCGCTACCGTTGCGTTCCAATCAAGCCCTGTGACGACCCCCTGTGAGAAACTACTCACAATGCAACAGTTCTACATACAAACTAACAGCTAGCAATAAGGACGCAAGAAGCCGGAGTAAGGAGTATCATGTGAACATGCTCCTCGGCTTTTATTAATTTGGCGTCTCAAGGTCGACTTTAAATCTCGCACCAGTGTAGACATGGCCTTCATTTCTAGATGTATGTAATTCATGAGAGCGCACATTACTACCAGAGAAACAAGAAAACTGCGGAAACAATAGAAACATTGATGAGTTCATCTAAATTCCCAATTAATGGGGAGTGTGGAGAGTTTAGCATAAACTAAACTGGGTGTGGCTAGGGGAAGCAGTGTGGCTGGGGCAGTTGTACACCAGCAATTCCTGTGGACCTCCAAAGTTCCCTACACAGGCTGTTGAAACATTTCTTGGGGGCAGGTGGAACAGCTTAGAGCAGCCCTGAGGCAGCATCAAGTTACTCCTCAGGACTGGACAGGTGCCCGGGGACAGGAAGCCACAAACGTGACCTGCTCCTTGAGCTGTGCCAACCCCCAAATCACTGCTCCTGAGGATGCGGTTGGAATTGCCAGGGATGTGGACAGGTCTAGTGTTGTTACAAGGAATCACAGACAGAACCAGCAATGCAGATAGCTGTGCCTAATTACCCTGATCATCACAGAGTGCCCAAGGACTGATTCTTCTTGTGACCACAACTCCCAAGGGAGAGTGATCCGGAAACCTAAGCATCGTACATGTGCTTGCTGCAACAAACTCAACCAGGGCAAAACTCTCTCCAGTTTGCCCTCAGACTGACTGATGAATATGTGTGTTTTCTCTCTCTCTTTACTGGTGCACTGAGTTAGAGCCAGGAATAGAACTCCAAACTTCCTTGCACCCCACCCTGTTTTCAGTCCTCAAAAATAAATAGGACAATTGTAATCTTCTCTTTGTCTTAAAGGGTCAGACCCTGGTGGAAGTGAGAAGTTGGACTCAAATTTGAACCATAGATAAATGCTGCCTTCTCTTCACTAACCTGGAAAAATTCCAGTACAGCCACTATTGCTCACCATCAGAAAGATATTATTCCTTAATTAACTCAGGCACACGTGACAACGTTGTCCTGGAGTGTAAGGAGTTAATTCTGATATGTGGTCACTGGACAGAGTTATGATGAAGTGATTCCTTGGGGTTGAAAGCTCCAAGGTTCACCTGGCAGCCACTGGCCAGTAAATAATGAGGAATAATTTGGCCGTGTCTGCAGATTCTGCCTGCTTAACTGCACCCGCAATTGTGAGACTTTCAGCATGGCTCCATTTTCAAGAGCCTTATGTCCATTGGGCAGTGCTTTATCCTCATTCCTGTTACAGGCTTTCATCGTCTCACCCTGCTCTGAAACTGAGGGCTGTGTACTTTAACAATCATCAGCCTCCGTCTCTGCGTGCAGATGTGTTAGCCACTCATTTTCTCTTCAAATGTGACAACCAATTCTTGGAAAATGTGTGATAAACTCCTCCGAGATGGACTGCAATTTCCTTTGATTACACTCACATGAGGCCAGGGATGCAACTGTAAGTAAATCAATACACAGTTCTTGAAGCGGTCCTGAGCCATCCTACCTCCTAAGTTCCTGACCCATCCGTTTTTTGTGCCCTCCTCCTCCGTCCCTAGACCCCGCTTTAGTGCTTATGGGCACTGCTATAGTCCGGCCAGCCAAGGGGTCAGAAATGGGACAGAAATGCCTGCCGTGAAATTCTGGCACCAATGAAGTATTCATGCAGTACCACGGAAGTTGCCAGCAACCCTCGGAGCCAGGAATCTCCGATTTCGCCCCTGGTGGCTAATGATTTAAAGTGCGGCCTAGCACCTGACAAAGGAGACAACTAGCCACAGAGGGCGATTAGGAGGAAGCAGGCCTCTCCCTTGTTTGCCTGGGAACCAGTGAGTCCTCGCTCAGGCAAAACTCCCTGTAACAGAGAGGCTTGTCGCATAAGGGCTAGAGGCCTGGGCCAGCCAATCCTAATTAGGAAGGAGGCACACCTGAACAGTGACCATGCCTCCCCTAGAAAGGGCAGCGGGAAGCCGCAGAGGAAGAGGGCTCTCAGGGAGTACGGCGGTGAGCGTAGAGGCTGAAGGGAATGAAAAGGTGGCAGCAGAGAAACCTTGGACTTGGGAAAGGAGACTCAGGCTGGACATTGATCTGCCACGGAGGGAAAAGGATGGGCCTGAGGAGGAACTTGAGAACTTTATTTTTTAGTGTTTTGTTAATCTAATAAGCCAGAACCTGAGAAGGGCAGTGACTGGACAAAAGGGGCTGTGAGGTATTGAAAATCCCCTTGTAGTGGGAAACTGAGGCAGGAGCTGCTTGCACAGCTGCCCTAACGCCACAAGAGGGCACGTGGGATGCAGGCTCCCAATGACACACCCACTGACCTTTTCTTGTGGCCTGAGGAAGAACTAAGTAAGAGCAACATGAGGACTCCGGGATGCAGCTTGTGCCAGATATTGCAGTCCCAGGTGATATTTCTAGGGACCATGTTGTGTTACATTCATGTCTCACTGTGGGCCAGGGACTGTATGTAGCTCCAAGGCAGGAAGAATTATCACATCCACACAGGAACCAAAGCTAGCGTGTGTCCAGAAACAGTTTGTGTGAGTGTGCAGTGGCTGGGAGGATATCAGTAAGTTGAGTCGAGTAGAGTTAGTCTGTCCGGGGAGACATTTACATAAATTGGTTCAAACATTGTTTTTCAGAAACCAACGTACAAAAAAAGGGTTTTTGATACAAAAAGACTGGGTTTAAACTTCTGGATCAGAGAGAACAGACAAGAGCCACTCCCCAAACGGGGGCTCCAACCCTGAGACCTAGTAGAGCCTCATAAGATTGATGGGTGATCTCTGGTGAGCTTCTAGCACGCCCAGAGGAAATTCTATTGCTTTTTATGTTTTCTCATAGTGCTTTTACCTTAAGAAAAATACTGCTTGCTTAGAAACAGCTGGTTAACCACTGGCAACTTGTAGCCACACCGTGGCGGGAAGCTGAAACATAAAAGGGAAGCTTACAAGAAGTGGAAGCTTGGACAGATGACAAGGGAGGCGTATAAAGATATTGTTCAGGACTGCAGGGATAAAATCAGAAAGGTCAAAGGACAATTGGAGTTGCAGCTAGCAAGAGATGTGAAGGATAACAGAAAGGGGTTCTATAAGTATATCAGCAACAAGAAAAGGATCAGGGATGGTGTAGGTCCCTTACTGAATGGGGCAGGCATCCTCATGGTGGATGATGCGAAAAAGGCTGAAGTACTCAATGCTTTTTTTACTTCAGTCTTCACAGGGAGGGCCAGCTCCCAGGCTACTACACGGGGTAATGCGGAATGGAGAAAAGAGCGGCCCTCGGTGATGGAAAGTCAGGTTAGGGATTACTTAAAGAAATTGGATGTGCACAAGTCCATGGGGCCGGATAAACTGCATCCGAGGGTGCTGAGGGAGTAGGCGGAAGTGATTGCAGAGCCGCTGGCCATTATCTTTGAGAACCTGTGGCGAACGGGGGAGGTCCCAGAGGATTGGAAAAAGGCAAATATAGTACCTATCTTCAAGAAAGGGAAAAAGGAGGATCCGGGGAACTACAGATCGGTCAGCCTCACCTCAATCCCTGGGAAAATCATGGAGCAGGTCCTCAAAGAATCCATCCTGAAACACTTGGAGGAAAATAGAGTGATCAGGAACAGTCAACATGGATTCACCAAGGGCAAATCGTGCCTGACCAACCTGATTTCCTTCTATGATGAGATGACTGGATTTGTGGGTGCGGGAAGAGCCGTTGACGTGGTAAACCTTGACTTCAGCAAAGGCTTTTGATACGGTTTCCCACAGCATTCTTGTCAGCAAGTTAAGGAAGTATGGATTGGACGAGTGGACCGTAAGGTGGCTCGAAAACTGGCTAGATCAATGGGCTCAGAGGGTAGGAATCAATGGCTCGATGTCTGGTTGGCAACCGGTAACAAGTGGAGTGCCCCAGGGGTCGGTCCTGGGGCCGGTTCTATTCAACATCTTCATTAATGATCTTGATGATGGAATAGACTGCATGCTTAGTAAGTTCGCAGATGATACCAAGTTGGGGGGAATGGTAGATACTCTGGAGGGCAGGGACAGGATCCAGGGAGACTTGGACAAATTGGAACACTGAGCCGAAAGAAACCTCATGAGGTTCAACAAAGACAAGTGCAAAGTTCTGCACCTGGACGAAAAAATCCCATGCAGTGCTACAGGCTAGGGACTGATCGGCTAAGTAGCAGCGCTCTAGAAAAGGACCTGGGGGTTATGGTGGACGGGAAGATGAATAAGAGCCAACAGTGTGCCCTGGTTGCCAAAAAGGCTATCTGGAATACTGTGTCCAGTTTTGGGCTCCCCACTACAGAAAGGATGTGGACAAATTAGAAAGAGTCCAGTGGAGGGCAACAAAAATGATTAGGGGGCTGGGGCACATGACTTATGAGGAGAGACTGAAGGAACTAGGCTTATTTAGTCTACAGAAGAGAAGACTGAGGGGAGATTTGATAACAACCTTCAACTACTTGAAGGGGTGCTCCAAAGAGGAGGGAGCTAGGCTGTTCTCGATGGTAGCAGAGGACAGAACAAGGAGCAATGGTTTCAAATTACAGCTGGGGAGGTCAAGGTTGGATATTAGGAAAAACTTTCTCACTAGGAGGGTGGTGAAGCATTGGAATGGGCTATCTAGGGAGGTGGTAGAATCTCCATCTTTGGAAGTTTTTAAGGCCCGGTTAGACAAAACCGTGGCTGGGATGATTTAGTGGGAGTGGTGCTGCTTTTTAGCAGGGGGTTGGACTAGATGACCTCGTGAGGTCCCTTTCAACCCTATTGTTCTATGATTCTATGATCATAGCTCTTGGGGGGAAAGCAACCCACAGGTGCTTGCCTATAGGCTAGCTGGCTTGCTGGGAATATCAGAGTAAGGTAGGAAGCTGTGGCACCTCACCCGGTCAGGGAGGAGAGATGCGGGTCTCCACCCAAGAGAGGTGATGGCTAGGAGCCCGAAACATTAGTGTGTGCCCTCAAGGAACCATGGAGGAGGAATATAGGCACAGTTAGTTAGCCTGGCTGAAACTTTGAAACAGCCTACTGAGAGTTTGTTCAGATAAGTAAGAATTGACCAGAAGCTGAACAGAGATCTCAGGACTCAGCCCACAGGTCTGATCCCGAAAGATGCTGCTGAGCACCAGCCATTCCCACTGAAGTTGTTCACAGTGTCCCAGGGTGTTCAGTAACTGTCAGGATCAGGCCCTCCATTCCTATCACATGGAGGGTAACAATGCAGACCCACAGAGGGGGCCAGACAGCCCAGAGTTGGGGGGATGAACCTTAAGGGAAGTTCTGATGCTATTCTATCTCAGGGTGGCTTTTTGCCTTTCCTCTTCCCCCTCTGTACACTTGCACAAAGGCCAGAATCTCTCCCTAAAAGAAAAGCCTCCTACCAGACTGTTATACATGACTCCTCAGCTTCTATGAACTGTGGGCTAAATGTTTCATTAAGGAATTGTGGAGACATGGAGTATTTATCCTATGGGGCTGTTCTGCTCATTGGGATCAATGCCACACATTAAGCTGAGGGCTAAAATTACTTAACAAACATCCAACAGAAACCTGGCTGGGAGTGTTTGCGAAAGGATTTCAAAAGCAAATTAACTTGACTCATTGAATTCTTTTGTTTGTTTGTTTGGAATTTCAAAAGCGCAGAAGTGGTTAGGTCACTATGGTGGCAAACATGGCGTTGTCTTGGCCAATCAGAGAGGAGGGATGATGGCCAGTTATGGGCACATAACAATTTGGCAGCTTTCGCTAACAGTTGTATTATTCAAATCCTTGCATTCTGATTGGCTATGAACACTGGACCACACACAAGTCCCTGTATTCTCACTGGCTACTACCCTCGTAACTGACTCGTGTTTGTGCTGCTCCGATGGTTCCCACTTTTCTTCCACTTAAAAACAGACGTTTTTAACCCAACTGTTGCAGCCCAAGCGTCCTCCAGCTGTGACGGGGGTGACTACTCTGCAGCTCAGTACCCGGGGGCCCTGCCACTCCCCCCGCCCCCTGCCTCAGTTCAGTGGGCCAGCCACTGGCCACCTGGCAGCAGGGTGGGGCAGAGTGGCACTCGGCTCTGCAACAGGTCTGGCACTGGGCACATGGGCAGCGTGGGCTGGTGGCACTCCGGCCACTGGTGCTACCACTGCTATGGGGTGAGGGTCAGGGCCCCCTTAGCTCAGGGCCATAGGCTGCAGCCCTTGCATTAACCTGGCCCTGCCCACACCCCAGGGGGTGGTGAACTCCCTGAGTTCAGGCCAGGCTCCCTGAGTGGTTTGGAAACCCTGATGAGTTCTTAGGTGGCAGTGAACCCCATAGCTCGGCAGCCGGCTTGCCTATATCATTGCTGTATGCCAGTTTCCACTGCTACAGGGATCATCTCTCTTCTGCATTTGTACAGCACCCAGCACAACAAGGTCCTGGTTCATCACTGGGGCTTCTAAGCGCTAAAGCAATACAAATAATTATCATTAATTATAATATCTGCAAGCTGGATGCAAGCCAAGCAATGAGGTCATCCAATGTGTGATGCTCAGGATCCGGGGTGTTGCAGGTTTGATCTCTCTCTGTGGCAGTTAGAGACGGGGCTGTATCACTCCATGGATGGTGAATAAATTATTACTGTAAATTATTCTGATGAAGTGGCTTTTATTAGTAGTCCAGACACAAAAGATGCTTGCTTGCTGATTGGCTCCCAGTGATGTCATACCTTGAACAAAAGTAAAATACAGAGATAAGAATTTTCTCCTCTTCATTTTGTGTATTATTTTCATTTTATACAGGCAGTAAAATCTCAGCGGCATTGCCTTTCACTGTGTGCATATGGGAGGGAGAATTTCACTGCGTGGTTGATGAAAGCACAGAGGTCTTTGCTACTCAATCTTGCAATGAACCTAAGACAAGCAGTTTTAATCCAGAAATGCACTGTGATGTATTGCTCCCTCAACAAATCCCTCCCCCAGTTTCCTTAGGAAGGAGAGGTAGAGAGCTGTATTTTATGTGGCTTACCTATATCTAGATTCAGCCTGATGATGAACACAGGATTTGCTATTTAGGGATTGACACTTAACAAGTGCAAGTAACACATCCTGTTCTCCAACATGAGTGTGCAAGCAGGGGTTTGAATGGCGTGGAGCAGGGAATCCCCAATAAATAATTTATTTTGCAGAATTTACCTTTTTCCTTTTCCCCAATTGATTTGCAAAATTCTCAGCTGTGCGCAAAATAATTTCCAAATTCCCACAGGGAACAATTCTCTACTAGCAAGGAATGTTCACGCTGACTAGGCCACTTCTACACATCACATGCTATCATTTCTCTTCCCTCATTAGATGTGCCATCAAATATACACCAGGAAATTCGCTTTTGACAAGCATTCAAGCTTTCACCTTTGCTTGTTGTGTGTATTCATGCTAGGAAAGGTTGATTGCCAGAATGTCTGCAGAAAGCAAACCTGAAAGCACTACTAATGGGGTTGAATTGGAATGCACTTACTGGACAGGCTTGCACACATTTTTCCAGTCTTTGTTAAGTTCCGGTTTTGAATGCATTTGGGTTTTTTACACACACACACAAACGTTTGTCCTACAAGGGCAGAAAGCAAATGTATGTATCCTTTGGAAGATGCTGCATGCTTTGTAGATCTCCCATGTGGCTTTGTAGATCTCCCATGTGGCTTTGTAGATCTCCCATGTATTGGCAAAATCAGACATCAAACCTGTCAGAGGACCCAGAGTGGTTAGACCTGCCATTCGCAGTCTGGTGGATCATGACTTTCAAGCCTGGTCTACTCTCATAAGTTAGCTGGAGGTAGCTACATCAGTCAGGGCTGCAAAAAGCCCTCTACCCCTGAATGACATAACTATGCTGACCTAATCCCCAATATAGACCAGGAACATTGACAGAAGAATGCTTCCACTGATGGAACTAGTGTCACTGAGGCCTGGCCTAGCCCAAAACTGAGGTTGACCTCGCTATGTTGCTCAGGGGTGTGAAAGTTAAGCCAACCTAGCCCCTGCGTAGACACCAAGATGTAAGAATTCTTCCATTGATGGAAAAACCCCTTACACTGGTGTTGGGTGTGTCTACACTATGGGTTTACCATAGGGTAGCTACAAAAATGTAGCTACGCTGGTATGGTCTCTGTAGTGTAGACATGTTACATACAGTGAGATTCCCAGCCCTTCTGTGGCATAGGTGGTCGGGAGGCTGAACTGTTCCCATTCAAACAAGGAGTCCTGTAGCACTTTTAAAGACTAACAAATTTATTTATCGCATGAGCTTTCATGGGAGAAAATCCCACTTTGTCAGATGCTTTGAAGATGGGGATCTTACAGAATGGGAGGAAAATAAATGCAGGGAAGTGTAAGACATAGGATCTGGTCAGGCTGTAACAGCAAATCAAAGCGGAAACTTCAAAGAGAAACTGCAGAACTGAAATTCATATGTAAATTAGACTCCATTGCCTCAGGTTAAACAGGGACTATGGATTTTTTTTCTCATTAAAACAGGTGATTTGAACTCTCCTTCCTCTATATGCTGTTCCCCAGTGTTTGAATCTTAACATTTGCTTTGATTTGCTCTTACAGCCTGACTTGATCCTATGTCTTATATTTCCCTGAATTTATTTTCCTCCCATTCTCTAAGTTCACCATTTTCAAAGCATCTGACAAAGTGGGATTTTCTCCCACGAAAGCTCATGCGATAAATAAATTTGTTAGTCTTTAAAAGTGCCACAGGACTCCTTGTTTGTTTTGCTGAACTAGACTAACATGGCTCCCCCTTTGGAACTTGTTCACATTCAGTATCTCTTATCTTCTGTTGAAGCAGATTTGCTCAGTCATGGGCCTCACTTGAACAGCAGGACCTTCCTGCAAACCACCATGTCCCAGGCGTGTCATCTGAAGTTCCATGGGAGCACTTTCAGAGGACTCTCGGTCACATGTGAGGAGAAGCAAGTGTGAGAGGCCTAGTGCAGGACACGGTCTAAAAACAATTTGAAACCAGGAGTCTTCAGAAAGCCTCTTTCTAACCACACACATGAGCAACACATGGGAGGAGGAGACCTGCCTTGGAGGTTTGAGATTAAACTAAACCTGGGCTCAGATCACAACTGGTGTATTCAGACTCAAATCTACATCTCAGAGTTTGCCTCAATTTGAGGAAGGCAGCAGAGTGGAGTGGGAACCCTAGCTCCTGGATTTTGTTCCTCCCATTGCCACTGATTCACTGCGTGAGCTGGCATAAAAGTGTTCTCTGCCTCAGTCTCCCGACCTGTAAAATGGGGTCTCATCATAAAGCACTTGCATAAATGTGCTCTAGAAGTAAAAAGCTTTGCTGTTGTTATTATTACTTGGCGTCGTGCCTCCGCCCCGAGCTGCGACACTCAGATCTTAATCTCAGTTCCCTCAAAGCTCAGGGGAATGGGGTTCGGATTTGAAATTCTAGTTCAGGCCCATCTTCAATTTTAAAATAACTCCTCTGGAAACAATGAAAATAAAACGTGAGACGAAATACAGCCATGGTGGCTGACCAGAGATCAGCATAGGTTTCATTCTGCTACTCTTACTCACTAGATGTAGGACTTTGCTCTTCCAATTGACTTCAGCAGAGGGGAAGCGACTCATGATAGAAACCCAATAAGCAGCAGAGAAGGATCCAGCTCAACTGTTTACCACTTGCCTTAGACTGAATTTCCTATATCATTCAGATTTTTAATGAAGTTGGTTTTGATGTGTCAATCTTCCCCTCCCTATCACTTGGGGGCATTATTAGAACCATGTATGGATTAAAATACAAAGAAGGCTGTTCTGGGATGATATGAATCAAAGCGCTAAATGTGGAATTTAGTTTAATTAATCGTGGCTGTCAGATGACAGTATTGATCTCAGACTGAGAAATGCTGCATTGGCTTGGAGGGTAATTATTGCTGGGCAGGTAGCGCTAAATGTTTTGGTAGGATGATATTTGGAAACTGCAGTGCTATGGGAGAGAAAGAGGGAGGGACGTGTGTATGCCCCAAATCCATTTGTTTTAATAACCCAGCCTCAGCCACTACCCCATAGTCCTAGGTCTTCTCCATTTGTCTGAATAAACCAGCCTGATCCAGTGTGAGAAGAAAACAATTATCCAAAAGTCCTAGGTCTTCCCCATAAATTCTTTGGGTCTATGTGAGACAAACGTTTTATGCAACCGAGGCCCTGAATACGTGAGGGGAAATGGATGAGGTTATTGATTGGAAATGCTCAGATTTTGTTTGAGATGCAAGATAAATGAGATGGGTTGCTAGAAGGCAAAGGATAGCAGAGTGCTTAGGAAAATGGCATTAACTAACCCTCTTATCACGCTCTGCAACACCTCATCTCCCGTCTGCTTCTCAGCATCCTTCCCTCTATTGAACCGTGTGCCTTTAGCCATGATCTAGCCAACATGCAATCTCACAGGTGCGACACCAAATCTGCAGTCAAGGAGATTTGGGGCAGCTCTGGTGGGACTTGAAAGGAAACTGCTGGAGTTGCAGGAAGAACGAAAGGTGCCTTCCCTCATAGAGAGGGCAGATGGAGTCAAGGCTGCAGCCAGCAATCTGTGTGCACACATGCTTGTGAACCCATTGCTCCCTGCCTGCAGGATCTCCATAATCTCCCAAGGCAGGCCTGCTGTTAGAAACACTCTCATCACTAACACAGCAGGTGTAGCCAGGCAGAGAGAGCACAAGATCTAGCAGGGGGTTAATAAAGGCTTGATGCAGAACAAAAAAGCCTGTCAGTTGGCATGAGATGTGCTCCCCCCAGGAAATTAAAAATGATACCCTGTGGTGTACACTGTCTTCACAATGGGAGGGGCCCGGGCCCTGAGAAAGAAGGGGGATGGGACAGCCGGTGTGGAAAGGACAGGGAGAAAAGAAGTTTCACAAATCTCATCTCTTTACTACATTTTAAACTAATAAATTAGGCACTGCTTAAAGGCAGGGTTTAACCAAGCACCTTACAACTCTGGGGATGCGAGAACACACTCCAGTGGAATGTCTTGGCCCCAGAAACCCTTCCTGCTTGAGGTGAGCTAGGCAATGGCCTGGAAGAGATGGAGGACCTCTTTCCCCAGGGTGGTTTCTGATATCTCCAAACCCCATCTCCTGAAGATCCAAAGGATGTCTCCATGAAATTGGGAGGAGAACGAACTGCTGGGGCATTAGACCCCTCTCCTCTTTAGAATGCAGCTGTGGCTGGCAGTTTCTAGGTAACTAGCTGGGAGTGTTGTAACTAAATTTGCAAACAATTTTGTTCCAACTCACAGTTGTTATTCTGTCCACTCTTCCTTTTGGACTGGACAGACCTCAGGTTTCTAGTGTTTTATTTTTCCCTCCAAATTCTGGACTCATTAGACTTCAAAGTGAATCTTCCACTCCTGTTTTCTGCCTGTTATTGCCTGTTTTCATTGTCCCTAACCCGTGGAATATACACTGATTGCACTAAATCTGGTGGGAAACAGGATTTGCCATGCTGTGAAGCAGGGAGGGAACAGAAAGCTCACAGCGCCCTCTAGTGCATTCTGGCCACACTCCAGCTTCAGCAACCCGCAGGGCCCCATGGCGAGTACAATGGTATGAGCCCCAGACCCCCATGTATACGTGAACAGCCTATTCTGCTCATTTGTGACTTGATGAGAACTTCTTCCTCTGCTAGATCTGCAGTTCCACCCCCTCCATCGCAAGCTGCAGAAGGAGTCAGATTGCTTTCAATCCATGGAGTCTGGCTTCTTGGTTTTTAGCTTCTGCAGCTCCCACTGAAGGGACAAGGCTGCAGGAACCCCCAAAAACTATATATTCCAAAACTCTGGGCCAAATCCAGTGGCCTTTCAACTCCCACAGGCAGCCGAATCCCTCCTCTCAATCTCGGGTCTCATCTTCCCTAACGTGGCCTGTCCCCCGCTGTTTCTTCCAACAGCTGATCAGTTCAGATAAGCATAAATTATGTTACCTGAGGTTTCACTGGAGGCCAGTGCCTGGCACTGATGGTGGCATCAGAGCAATGCCAGCACCAGAAACTATCCTTTTGCCATTCTCTGCTTTAAAAAAATTAATTCAACATGTTTCTTCTGAGGGTGTCAAATCTCCTCTCGGTCCCACCACTAAAAGTTTGCAAAAGAAATGGGCTAATTAAGGCCAACTCTGAGGGAGCTGAGCTGGTTTTTCCAGTTCTCTGACTCCACCTAAGTCCCTAGGCAGTGGTTCCCTTTTGCAGCCGTGGGATGGAAGATCAGCGCTCCTCTCCCTCTGGCTCCAGCAGGGACCCCAGCACCTATGGACCTAGGCGAAGTGCTTTGCTGTGCTCCCTGCTATAGCCAGGGGGAGGGGAGTGTTGCTCTCTCATACCCTTGGCTGCACCAAGGAGTCTGCCCCAGTCTTAGACCCACGGAAACATGCTCTGCCTGGGTCCTTAGGCAACAGCTTCCTTCTGCAGCCAGTGGGAGGGGAGCTGCGGGCCCCTTTAAAAGCTCTTGCTGGCCACTTTTGACCCCTGGGCCACAGGTTGGGAACAACTGATCTAGATTTACTTGGTCCTCTCAAGATCTCTTCCAGTTCTACATTTCTATTATTCTATGAAAATGGGGATGATACTGAATGTCTTTATAAAGTGCTCTGAGGTCTTTGGATAAGAAGTTACAGAAAAGGGAGGCATTATTTCTATTAATATGATTGTTTTCTTACTATTATTTCTTCTCTAGATCACAGATCCAATAAAATAACTTTAAAAATGAAGGTTTTACTCACATGAGAGATTTCAGTGAATGACATGCTGGAATTCAAATCCTCATCAAGAAAAACACAGGTCTTGGAAACTGAGCTGTTGATCTTGCAGTTGGATCCCTGCACCAGTGTGGAGCCCTGGTAGGAAAAGCTGTGTGATCTGCTGGTAGGGCATTGGTTTGGGAATGAGGAAACATGGATTGTATTCCTACCCCTTTCTCTGACTTGACCTCTTCATATCTCTTGGCTTCTGTTGTCCCTCTCAATTGTTATCCATCTTGTCTATTTAGACTGTACTCTCTTTAGAGGGACTATTTTTCATATGTGGCCCTGACCTTGTCAGAATCTTTAGCTGCCACTCTAATGCAAATAATGTTAATTAAAACAGTAAAGGCTCAAAAGAGCAATCAGCAGTATAAATCGGTCATGTGCCTTGTTTCATGACATGGAGAACTGTATCTTTAAGCAATGTAGCATAAGAGACAGGAAGTCTGGGTATCCCCTTGATCCCAGAGTGACTCCCAACCACCACATACTTCAGTCGCAATCACACATTGTAATCAGTGCATTAACGTTTTAATAGGGACACTGCCTTCTCTCTTCTCATTAGCCCACTTTGTCTTTTGGTCTGTGTCTTCAGAGTCTTCTCCAGCTGGGTCCTCTGTCTCATGAAAGAAATGGCAAAGAACCATTAGATGTGATGTGAGTGTCCCTGTAACTCCGCAGAGCATGTAATGCCTTCACCAGAGGATTTTGCATAAGGACATAGACCTCTGAAGCATCACCTGTGCTCTCTCTGATCTTGTAGGAGGTGTGTGACATAGACATCCTGAGTTAGTGATGTGTTGGACCCAGATGTCCCCCTGCTTAGGCTGTTTGTCCAGGTGACTATAGAAGGAGAGCTTAGATCGCCTGAAAGGAAGACTGCTGTCCATGGTGGCCCACCAGCCCCTGCTTGACCACATCTAATGGTTAAGGGGAAACTGGCTGTTGTCACGACACTTGTGCTGAAAAAAGCCAATCAATGATTTTGGAAACAGCTAAGCTGGGTCCGGTTACTGAAGGTTATCTCTGTTGCCATAGTAACTGTCTAAGGGCTGGTACGGGTGCCTCAATAGGCAGGCTTGTTGGAATTCTTTAGTGCACATGCAATGACCCCCGTTACCACCGCTGGCCCACACAGGGCAGCTTTATGTCTCTGTGCTCTGAGCGTGCAGGATGCTGCATTAGATGTGGCTCTTAGTTTGGTGCCTTTTGTGTATTCTTTCAATGACCTCTGTTCATTGCTGAGAGCCACTTCCCGCATTAGGAAGCCCACTGGTGTCCTGGCAGAGCTTTTTAGCTAGTACTTCCCTCCGCCAGTTGTCTTTTCCCGTTTTCCAGTGTATTATAGGGCACGTAAGTGCTTCATGGTTATTAATTTTCCATGGTATTTCCCATGGTCTGACTTCCCACCTGAAGTGGAGAATTGCTTCCATGTCATGTCTTAGCTCAAGCTTTTTACTGGGGCATTATCTCTTAATGGGGAGGAAAGCAAAGGATTTCTTTGTCTCTTGTCATTTCTGGAATAAAGCCTCCAAACTAGAGACTGCACTGCTAAAGGGAGGCGTGGGCAGGGATGATTTAGGGTGAATTATCATCCATCTTTTTCAAATTTATAGTACATTCTGCCTACTCCTGACTCCTTTCACAGGCTGGAACCAGTCTTTGAATTTTTGCAGCCATTCCTCTTGTTTTCTCTTCCTGCTGCTCAGTGTGTGTCTCATTTTGGTTTGAAGGATTTCATTTTATAGGTCAATACATTTTTTGGCAGAATTTTCCTCAAAATGGGTTCCCCCACTTTAGTCTGAACAGCAATTACCAGGCTCCAGGCTTTTTCATTCTGTCCAGTTGCCTCAGGTTGTGTGGAATATGCATAATACTTGAGTTGCAGACAGGACACTGCCTTCCCATCCCCTCTGCAAAGGGAAGGCAATGGAAAATATTAAACGTGTGGAAAACTTTACAGATATTTGAAATAACAAAGGCAGGCTGAAATTCAGAGAACCCGCAGAAAGCCCACTGAAGTATTCAAAATAGCATTTAAGAGGGACTTCAGGGATGTATCAGTTTTATGCTAGCCCTTTGCATTGGGGTTAGTTTTCTCTCTGAGAACAAGGAAGGTATTTTCCCTGTACTTATGTGCCAATTCCTCCATTACCTGATCACTTTCATCTTCTTCCTGTCTGTTTTGAAGTTGTTTATTATTTCTTCCTCAGAATCACTCGATATTCTCACTTCTTCCCAAGGAGAACTGCAGCTAGGTTGCTAGTGTGAGAAAGCCATCATCTGCTTGGAGATGCCTTTCACTGTTAGATGAAAATCTGTTTTCCCATACAGTCACAGTTACATCCATGGGTTCACCTAATTTACCAAATATTCTACCACTACATGCTGCTGCTCATTTAGATGGCAAATGTCAGAGACAGCTATGTTAAAGAAAGATCAATCTATTCAACTGCTGGCAAACAGACATGAGGAAGAAATCTTGGTCATGCACCAATTTTTCTCAGTAGTGTCACTTAATATTTATTAACTGTGAAGTGCGTGAGTAGTTCGTAATATGCACCATGGAACACACAGCTAGTTGTGGAGGTGGTTGGTGTAGTTTCTGAAAGACCTGAACACTGCACAGGTTTATGGCGAAATCCAGTTTGGTTTCTCAGGAACTGCGTTGACATGTGGCTGGCTAAGAATATTGCCAAAGTCAAATGGTGTCAATCAGAAGAAGCCCTGATCTGTGCATTGGAAGAAGACGGTGAGGCCGGACTGTCACTGTTTCCAGCTGCTATTGTTTCTGTCTCTGGCACAGTTTCTGTCCTCAGTTATTTGAGAGGCGTGCACAGTGAAGGGGCAAAGGTGGCAGTGGGCATCTCAGACTCCTCACATGACAAGGGCACAGCCCAGGGAATGCTTCTAGTGTGGGATCTGCGAGGAGTGGAACGGCACAGGGCTGCTGTAGCATCCCTTTGCTGCTCCTCCCACAGGGCATTTCTCTCCCTGCCCATTGTACCCCAGGGCAATGGGCCTAGGACATGAGGCTGTAATTGCAGATATGGGACATTTGTGCAGTGAGATAGGGCCATAGAACAGTCACAATGGCTGAGTAACCTCAGCTGGCCCTGATGCAGCTTCCCCTCTGTTAGGAGAAAGACCTGCGAAGCAGCAGACCCTCAACTGTGTTCCAGCTTTTCTCCATGTCCACAGGAGTCCAGTGTGTGTGTGGGTGTGGGTCCCCTTGGTCCCTGACGAGAGTTAGGTGGTATAACAGCAGAGCCCCTTCCCTGTTGGGATGACCAGGGCCTGCTTGGCCAAATTTGAACAAGTGGCATCGGGAGCTGGTGCATGGAGTCTCAGCACCATTCAAATTTGGGGCAGCTGTGCAGGTAATCTGGGCCACCTCCTTAGCAAAAAGCCAATTGCATCCCCTTTGCCCCTCAATCCTCATTCCACCTGGTCCACCTTCATTTCACAAATGACATTTCCCTCCCGCTCCTTTCTTTCTAATGAGTCTTTACCCTATCACTCCTATTGGCCCTGCCCTTTTCCTAGGTTCGTTCTTTCCCTTCTACTTATTTTCCCCTGCACATGTTGGTTCTTGGCTCTGAGGCCCAGGTCTTCAGAGAGATTGAGGCATCTAACTCCCATTGAAGTCACGGGGAATTAGGTGCCTAATTACCTTAGAGGATCTGGACTTTTTCCACTGATTTTTCAGACGGCTTGAAAGGGAGACAGCCTTCTTCATCCAGTCTATCTGGTGGGGTCCACACTAGTTGGGAGGCAAATATGATGGGACTGGACATGGAGCCAAGTGACCTAATTCCCAAGATTCCCCAGACCCTTCTTGAGATTACTGATGCAATTGCTTCTGATGAGACTTTTTGTTCTTTTAGCTCCATTGATCTTAACCGTTTGCTCCATAAAGTAGGGTCTTACCACTGGCATTAATTCTAGGGGTTTTCACCATCCCCTAGAATTCATGCCTGCATTAGTGGCAGTGTATGGTGTGCTCCCTTCACTGCCTGATCCACGGAGGGTGTGCCTGTTACAGCCCCAGCTACAGAGAGCAGCCCTTTAGGCTTTCAGATTTAGAGGTTCCCACTTCAGTCTTCCTGCTTCAGCTGCAGAATTCTTAAAAGAACAGAACTTAAACCAGGGGCATCATTTGCTATGGGGCAGTTGCTTCTCCCCAGACTTTCCATAGGTGTATATGCTCCATGACGTCTTCCACTTGTTGCCTCCCTGTCCATGCCCAGGTTTAGCTGGATATAGCATAATCCCACCTAACAATGTTTATTCTGGCACAATATTACACCTGACCCATCCTCTGAAAATTCTTCTGAAATGACACCCCTGCAAATGATTCCAATTCCAAACCCAGCAGCATTTAAAGTTAAAGGGGATAGGAGCAGAAACTTTATCAACTCGGAGTTGTTCACTTCTTTAAAAGCATGTAATGGGATAATCCTGGATTCTGGAGAACATTTAAACAATTGACATTTGAAGGCTTTACATTAGATGTTTCTGCTGAACTTAAATTCTGGGTTCAGACTGCTAAGCTACTTAATTAAGTCATTTAAAACCAGACACACACTCTCCTGTGAGATCCTGCTTTTGATAAACTGCTGTGCTGACATGCATTTAGTGATTGCCAAGACTTGAAAGTGTTTGTTATTAACACATCACTATATAATTAGGGATCTTAGCAGGCGGCTGGGCGTTCACCTGTTCTTCCTTTTCTCTGGGGCTGACAGTGCTTGGAAGGAAGTCACTCGGTGTTTTGTTAGGTGACAAGTGAAAATGAGTTTTGTGGCCACAACTTGGCACAATTTAGTAGTCGGTAGGACAGGAATAGCAGGGAGTAGTGCAGATCAAGAGTGAGCGGAATTGGTAATGCTGTGTGTTTCACAGAGCAGAGGATTCTGCTATTTAGGACTGAGGTATGTTTGCAGTGTTAAGGTGGGGAATCTCGCTCAGTTTCTGAGAACAACACGAAGTTCATGTTTTAATCAGTACTCACCTGGTCTTCTGCACAATTCATCACAAACTTTCTGTTTCTGAATATTTGTTAATATCCTATGCAAAAGCTTCTATTTCTGTTACATGCTCTATTATTCCTTCCACTGAAACAGATGTCACTGGCTAACAAATAAATCCCACTCCGTTGCCACTGGCTATTATTAAATCTCACATAAAAAGTGCCAGAAATTCACACAGCACTTCATAAGCAGGACTGAGATGTGGTCCCTGCCCCAGAGTGATTACAGCCAAATTAAGCAAGGGCTGAAACCAAAAGGGAAGGTTATAGAAAGGTTGCTGGAGAGGAAAGGGTAAGAAGTAGCTGTTAAAGGATTGGTTTGCTAGAGCAGAGAAGGTGTTAACAGAATAGTGGAAAGGAACATAGGTGTATGGGACCAGCATGATTAAAGGCATGAAACCAAGTGGGCATAAGACAAAAGAAGCAGTAAAATGAGAGGAATGTATAGTGCAAAATGGAGAATAGGTAGAAAGGAGATGAGGGATCACCCCTCCGCTCTGAACTCCTTTGTACCACTTCAGTACGAGGTGGGCTAGGACTGAAGAGCTGAGGTTTCCTATAGCATGGACAGTTTCAAACTAGTTTTGGGATCAGGTAGTTGCAAACATCTCCAAAGCAGCTCATTCCCTTAGCTGTGCCCACTACTTACTTGGTCATCTTTGGCAAACCTGTGAGCCTGAGATCAGACAGGCACACCCAAAGTAAAGCATTTGAATGTTCAACACTGCTAAAACCGTGCCAGCTCAGAGTGGCTAAGAACCACGTGCTGTATCTGTAACTTCTCAAAGCTAGTTTGCAAGCAAAAAGGAAAATGCATCATTTGTCTGTCCCTTAAAATATATTCTTTTCTCCCCTTTTCTGTGAGCTTCTCTTAAATGGAACAGGCTCGGCCTTCTATAACTCAAGACCATCTATACTGGCTTCCTCTTTTTTATTTCCTCCCCCAACAAGAACAGTTAATATCATCAAAAAATGTAATGAAGAGCAAAACAAACAAGGAGTCCTGTGGCACTTTTAAAGACTAACAAATTTATTTATTGCATGAGTTTTCTGGGAGAAGATCCCACTACGTCAGATGCTTTGAAGATGGGGAACTTACAGAATGGGAGGAAATTAAATGCAGGGAAGTGTATGACATAGGGTCAGGTCAGGCTGTAACAGCAAATCAAAGTAGATGTTAAGATTCAAATACTGGGGAACAGCATAAAGAGGAAGGTGAGGTCAAATTACCTGTTGTAATGATTAAAAAAATCCATAGTCCCTGTTTAACCCTCAGGCAATGGAGTCGAATCTATATATAAATGCCAGTTCTGCAGTTATTCTTTGAAGCTGTGATTTGTTATTCATTTGTTTGAGCACAGCTATGAACAAGTCATCAATATAGTGAGCAGGGAGATTGACGTGTTCTCCTATTGTTTTTTGAATGTTGTGATTTTTTATGTCAGACTTGTGTCCATTTATTCTTTTGCGTACGCCATAGAGACTGACCTGTTTGTCCAATATATAAGGCAGGGGGGCATGTCCACCAATGTGATTTATATCATCATGTACTGGAAATGGATTTTCATTATAGAAAAATAACTACAGCACTATGAAGAAGGAAAATTGGTAAAATGGAGTTTTTGTTTAATTCTTTGAAGTTTCACATGCATTAACTCTTCCCCTTCCTTTCTGCATGTTTAAAAAAGGTTACTAATGGTGGTTCATACAATAGGAGTAACCTCTTGCTGACGTATCACACTACATGGAACCCCAACTGTGGAATAACTGTCAAAGTAAGCAAGGTGTTTATTAACATTTTCTCTCTTCTTGGGCCTGAGCCACACCTCTTCTATCAATCTGACCCCCTCCCCACCCTTTTTTATACACAGCCCAATACAAAATCTGACCCTTTCTTCCTGCCAGCTAGCTCTGCTTGGCAGAAGGGTTACATTTATAATTTCAACAACTATTATTTCTGTTTATTTTAAAGCATTTTTTCTATATTTATCGATTTAAATTTTCAGTTGTGCAACATTATGGGTTTTAAGTATTTGTATTTATTTTTATTGATTTAAATGTTTATAGTTGTTGGAAATTATGGTCATATAATTATTTAATAACAATTGAGATTAAAAAATTAAAAGCATAATTACCATTAAAACACAAATTGTTGGCATCACATGACAAAACATACAAAGTAAATATCTTTACATCAATCTGTAAGCTCTCAAGCATTTTTTTTTTTACTTTGCCTATCTGTAAATCTTGATCATGAGTAGAATTTTGTTTTTCATCGGTTTGTGCCTACACAGTGAAATTGACATTACCTACATTTCTCAGTAACAATCTAGTCTTTCCAAGCTTAGGTAAAACTCACTCGCCTCCACACACCACCCAGCCACTGACAGTCACCCAGACCTGCAATCTGTACAAGTCTCAGCCGTTTGGACATTTCCTATCATGTAACAGGGTGAAACTCACAACCGCCGCTGCTTTGTGCAAACAGACAAATCAGGTTGTGCAGCTCATTTTTGGGGCCCGGAAACATGCTTTCCGCAGCAGGCGGGGCTGGTGATCCTGGAGGCGAGTGATTATGGGGCAGTGTAGGGGGCGGTTGGGGCCTCACCCCTTGGTTTGAGGCAGTGTGGCCTGATGCCCATGAGACACTGCACAGGGACACACAACCAACCTGGCCTGCTACTAGAAAGCCTTCCCCACGTGCCCAACTCCCGAGAGCCGCCTGACTGTACTAGGCTGGCTGACTGCAAACTATGAATTTATATACCCCCCTTTCTATTGGTACATTCCCTGTCCGGCTGTACATTCTTGTTCCCCCCTCCCTCTACCCACCTGTTGGTACATTCAGGCCTGCTACAGTACTCTGCTTCTACGGCTGTATTCTGGAGACGCGATTGCGCCGCTGGAGCCCTACTCGGCAGCTGGGGGAATGGGAAGTTACGTAGATGCCGTTGGGCGGGCTGCACTGTTCCTACAGAGCTGGGCGCTATTCGCCAAACTACTTACGGCAGAGCGGGGCGGGCGCTGCAGCGGCTTTACGGAGATGACGTAGGGACAAGGAGGCCTTGCAGCCGCGGCTGTCAATTGATCCCCGCTGCGACGTGGCGGGTCTCGACTGGGGCCGCCCGACAGGAGGCGGAAGCGGGACACTCGCGGAAGCCCGAGCTGGGCTGGGGCCGGAGCCGCAGCCGCCTCCCTGATCAGCCCCGAGGCGGCCGGGCCAGCGAGCGAGCGGCCGGGCCATGTGGCCCCGGGCGCTGAGCGTTGCCCTGCTGGCTCTGGCCGCCGGCTACCTCCTGCTGCGGGAGCCCGAGCTGCCCGGTGCCGCGCTGCGCTACCTGGCCGGCCGCCTGCGGGCCGACCCCGACCCCGTCCCCGTGCCGGCCGAGAGCAGCCTGGCGGCGGCCTGGGAGGCACTGATCACCCGGCCCGCCCGGCCCTGGGGCAGAGTGGCCGTGGGGTGAGTGAGTGAGTCGGGCCGGGCAGGGGGAGCCGCGACCCCGGTCCCGCCCTGGGACCCTGAACTGCCCCCGCCCCCGGGCACCCGCCGCGAGCCTTGCGCCAGGGTTGGCCGGGGCCTCAGGCCGGGAAACGCGGGGCGGGGCGGGCCCGGGACTGGGAAGGGCGGCCCCATGGCTGGCCAGTTAGTCCCGGGACAGGGGTAGGTGTCACCCCGCCCAGCCTGGTGGGGGAATGAGGGTCCCCCGGCGCCGCACACTCCGCCCCACGTGTAATTTTACCGTGTGTCCCGTACTCACGCCAGGGAAATACGGTCGCCCTGCGGCAGTGGGACTCGCTGCACAGGTGGCCGAGGGGCCTGGAAGAGGAGGGGTAACCCCGCTGGGCATGTGCTGGCGGAGCTGTGTGGGAGGCACCTGTCTGGAAATGCAGGGGTTGCTGTGGGGCAGAACTGAGGTGTCTTGGCAGAGCTATGACTGGGCAGCCTGGCGCCTTTCAGCTTCTCGAGACAATCTGTGGGGAAAGCTTCAGGGCTTCTCTCTTTTTTTATATATTTGAGAGACCTTCCAGCCCCGGCAATCCCAGCTGCTAGTGTTACTCTCTCTTGCATCGCCAGGGCTCCCAGATACAGTGCGAATAGTTACCCTTTCTAGACAGGCCTCCACTCTTGACTCCAGGACTGTACTCTTGCTATGACAACTTAACATTTATGGACAACCTGTCTGTAAAACTTCAACTTGCAATTTAAATAATGCCAATTATGGACCGTTTGAGTATCTTCCTCTGATATTTCCTTAGATCTGTGTTTGGTCCTAGCTGTGTGCAGATTTATTCCTTAGGAGACGCCAGGTCTGTGAACATGCTTTGGATTTCAGTTTTAAATCATAACTTCCTCACCAGCCAATCAGCACTGAAGGGGAAGAATGGACTAGTGGTTAGAACAGCAGAATGGGCACTCTTGGGCTCTGCGCCATCAAAGCTCTCTAGTGCGGCTGCTTTGTGTTGACAGTTGAGTGCTTTCCTATCCACTTAATTAATCCACCACCAATAAGCAGGGGCAGTGATGTTGGCAGGAGCGGTTCTCCCTCCAACACAGCGCTGTCCACACTACTGCTTAGTGTAACTTTTGTTGCTCCGAGGGTGGCTTATTCACACCTCTGAGTGATGTAAATTATACCAATGTAGCGATAGAGTGGATGTAGTCTAAGATCCATATCTGAACTCTACACTTACTGTGTGACCAAGAGAAGTCACTTTAGCTCTGACTCAATTTATCCACCTACAAAGTGGCTACAATAATGTGTCATGAGTGTTGGGGGTTAAAATAAATTGCCTGGATAAACTTGCAATTTTTATAGTGATGAATATTTAGGATTCCTACATGTTTTGGCTCATTTTGTTTAGCAGCAGTCTGATAACATCCCGCAGAAAGCATAGGATGGAGAAAACCATGAATCCTGAATGACGGCTGTCAAGGGTTTAGTTTCCTTCCTGCTAGAACATTGTATTTTAAAAATAATTATCACCCCTGCCACTCCTGTGGTGACATTTATCTGATAAGAACATACCCTTGTCAGCAGGTATTAATTACAACAGCCACTGCCTCCGCTGAAAGCACATTTTCTCTAGCTCAGGCTAGAAGGGGGACGATGACAGTTTTACACTCTGGGTTGCAGATATTCTTTCTTCTGATGC
This sequence comes from Pelusios castaneus, assembly GCA_007922175.1. Classification (NCBI taxonomy): domain Eukaryota; kingdom Metazoa; phylum Chordata; order Testudines; family Pelomedusidae; genus Pelusios; species Pelusios castaneus. The sequence continues at coordinate 1,322,966 of ML685910.1, read as the reverse complement.
TTGTATGTGCTCAGTGCCTGTCCAAGGACAGGAGAAATAGGGATGATGTTGATGAAAATTCACTGTAAGGAAAAAAAACAAACCTTTTCCTTCCAGATGCTAATATTTGTAATAATGTTCTCTAAAACTGCCATAGTTAAGGGGGCTGATCCTATAGCTTCTTTTATTCCATTCCATGGACTTGTCTACACAAATATTTTTCAGACCTGTACCAGGGTTTCCCCAACAAATGCATCTCCACAGATGGAAGTCATAGGGTAGACATGGCTCAGGTGGGTTCAGGCATTTTTACCATCATGTTATCACAGATGGAGCTGCACTCTGGAGACTTAGGTCTTGACTACATTAAGATTTTTTAGATCGTTAAGTGTTATCTAGGGCTAGTGCAGATGGATGAGACCTAAGTTTACTTTCCTGTGAAATGGTTATAGAAGTCACAGGACTACAGAAAGATCAGTAGATCAGGCCTTGACAAATGTGCCGCACTCCTACTGGCCAGCCCAGGTGAGGTACCTAGGTGTGTGGCTCCGAAGAGGCCCCCTACTGCTGCAGAAGTGCTGCCACTTTTTTTGCCAGCGGTGTGGAACAAAGAGGGGCCCCCCCGCCCCTCCCCCCCCACACACCAAAAAACCACTGTGGCCACTGACGTTTGTGGTGCTGGCGGCGCGGTACATGAAACATCCCCTGCCACCAAAAAAATTCATTGCTGGAGGTGCTTTCAGCAGCAGTGGGGTGGGGCGGTGGTGGCGCTGAACGCATCAGTGCTGATGGCTCTTTTTTTGGAGGCCGGGGGCCTTCACCTTCCTGGCTACCACGGCACAGCTAGGTGCCAAAGGCAAAATCCTGGCACCATGGCAACCTGGCACCTGGGATTTGTTGAGCCCTGCAGTAGATAAAAGGATCTGTGGAAGAATCATATTTATCAGGTGTTGAAAACCCCTCTTGCTGAAAGCGAATGCAAAACTTGGACATGGGAGTGGGTTGAATGGTTTGGGCAGCTACTGGTTCATTCCCTGGAGGTACAGGGTGGAAGCAGAGAGCAAAGGAACATACGAGGATTGGGGTGACGAAGCAAAGCTCTGAGTGGGATTTTTGTCAGAGTGGGGTGCGGGGAAGCTCAGGGGTGGATGTAGAGAACTTGATGTAGGGCAAGAAAAAGAGAAATAAGGAATGGAGGGAGAAAGCAAAAGGAATGGATACTGAAAATGCAAGATGACACCCCATGTGAAACAAAGCAGGTTGTAATACAGGCACAGAGGTGTTAAGTTACATTTAAATATCAAGTTTAAAGTTGACTGTACGCACGACTTGCCAGTCAGTGAATCCCATTGTGGCTGGTTGTAGCACAGATTCTCCTTGCTGACAGCTGCTTTGGCCACACAGTGGTCAGCTTCTTTGTGTGCCTCAGCTCTCTGGCCTGGTCACATATAGTCACACCCCATGTGGGGTAAAGCAACAGCCCAGCAAACAGTCGTCCATCAACCTTGTGTTGGGCCTTTGGTGCTACTGTGGACTCACTAGTCTCTACCCATGTACAAAAGAGAGTTTTGGGAATCCATACTCGTCAGTGGTTTTCTGCTCCACTTTGCTGAGTGGACTGATAGCAGAACTCAGGTCCTCTCTCTCCTTTGGGTTCCAGTTCTGGGATCTTTTAATATGCAGTCAAAGCCTGACTACCCAGATCCTTTCCTGCTTTGGATCACTTTCTATTTTGCTCTCTGTTAGGCCTTTGTCTGAGCCTCTTCCAGGGTTCCCACAGCTATCAGCTCCACTCTGAGTTTATCCCACAGGCACACTGCAGAGCGTCTTAGCACTTTATTCCACCAGCAGGTTCTGCTGCCGGAGAGTTTTTATTCCCCTGGCAGTGCAGTCTCTGACTCCACACGGTATTCCTGCTACCTGCCGTCCCCTCCATCAATACAGAGAATTCTTGGGGGACTCACTTCCTCTCATTTTCCTTCCCAACTGCTGTTAGCTCCCTGTTGCATGCCTGCCTGCCTACCTGCTTTCCTTCCAGAAGGCTAGTATACCAGCAGTTCAACTCAGCTCCCTGGCTCTAGTCAGTCCTCTTATCACTGAGAGCTGGAAACCCACTTTCCTTCCTCTTCAGCCCCCGGCTGAGCTGGGTTCAGCTCTTTTCACTCCTCCCTCCCGGCTTGGTATCTACTGCCGGTGTAGGAGGGTGAGGCTAATCATGAATGAACTCCTGGCTCACGTGGGGTTGGTATTCCCCATCAGACTCGTGTTTCGGCTAAATCTGAACGTGAGCTACTTCCTTTAAATTTCAGGGCATGACAGCACCATTAGACCTCAGCTAGTAGATTTAGTCCTCAGGTGGAGAGTAATTTCTTTTCACCCCTACATTATTATTCTGGCTGGTATGACAGCAGGGGCCGAGGGAGGGAGGGACGGAGGGTATATCTTGGACATTTGAAATTGGACCAGGATGAAACTTTTTATCACTGATGCAGATTTTCCCTAAAAAGTAGTAAAATAGTTGGAGTTGGCAAATCGAGTGTAAGGTTATTTTTGGTGTCTGATTTTTATTTGTGCCATGCTTAGAGTGGAAGAAAGCACTACTGTATAAACCATATAGCACTCAGTCAGTCTCTGTTTAAAGAGGCTGAGCTATGCATGTGCACGCTGAGCGCCGTGGCCTCAAACTTTACTAGAGCTCAGATTATGCAGGTAGCCTGACCATTAAGGGAGAATGTTAACAGCATGGAGGGTGTGGTGGAGAAATGAAGTGGGAGACAGAAGAAAGATAGCTGGAAAATTCTTAGAGGTGTAGGAGGGGCTCTCACTTCAAACAACACGAATGTTTTATGTCGTTGCATTGTGAATGGGATATATGGGATATATGGTCTAGATCAGAGCAGGATTGACCAGCTGGGAACATGGGGCAGCCATCCCTGAGCCACGCTGGCTGCTTGGGACCCACAGGGTAGTGCTGGCCGGGCAATGAGTGCAGCACAGCAGCCCCCACCCTGGAGCAGCGCCGGCGCCACCACTCAGTACCTGCAGGTCTGCGCCCCAGTACTGGGTTGCGACCTGAGCTTTGACAACCACTGGTTTAGATGATACTTAGTCCTGCCATGAGTGCAGGGGACTGGACTCAATGACCTCTCACGGTCCCTTCCAGTTTCTATGATTCTATGTAAGATTGGTAGAAGAATGTTCAGAACCGTCAATATGCCTTTACAAATTTTATCTTCATAGTTAGTGCTGGTGAAAGGTGCTATATTCCAGCTAGCTAGCTATGTTCAGCCATAGTATCAGAGTACCATCAGTGTAGCAAAATCCCTTTTGGACTTCGTGTCTCTCTCTTCCCCCATTTTGGGGTAAAACCCTGCTTGTGTGAAGTTCTCTATATTCACAGAGCAGGTACAGCCTGAGAAGCATCAATACGAGCTTCCCATGCTGGCTAATATACATTAATTCTGATTTGGTGGAATCATCTCCTTAGCCTCTCTGGAGACTGACTACAAGGTTGCAAATTTTGTGTCTTTGTCGGGAGGAGGGTGGAAGTATCGGTGATGTGGAACTGGGTGAAAGCCACACTCTCCTGAGCCGATGTGGGTTTGAACCAGTAACCTGTAGCTGAAAGACTCTTCTGGGCCATCTAGGTCCTCTGACAGGTGCATTTTGCATTATTACTGATTCTGTTCAGGCTCTTGCACCATCATGGTCTCAGAGTGCCTCTTAAAATGGCAGTGTTCTTTGGGGCTGTGTGCAGGTACCTGCTCCATGCTCCTATGTTACACAGCTTGCATAGCATGCTTGTCCGTCCATGTGCACCGTTGGGATCTTCATGTCCCAAATAGATTTTTCTCATCTGTAGCAGAGAGCTAGCTGCCTGACATCCCTGGGGTTTTGAAATACAAATATGAAATGGTAACTTGGGTCAGCATGGAAGACCAATGTGTTTAACACCACCAAGAAATAAGAAACATTCCTTTATTCTACGCTGGAATGTAATGAGAGGGAAAGACTGCCAGAACCCCGCTCCAGTTCTTGTACTTCTCTTGCTCTCGTTTCATTTCCCACGCCACATCCATCAGCAGGTAACGAGTGCTGCTGTTGTGTGCATTTTCTGTTTCATGCATGTGTTAGGATTGACTAAAATCAGGCCGGCCTAACCATATAGGTGAACTAGGCGGTCACCAAGGGCACCAGACTTTAAATGGAAGTGATTTTTTTCTCTATTTAATATATATATATATATGTGTGTGTGTGTGTGTGTGTTATAACACGTGGAGAGGGGTGCCAAAGTCATAGTTCGCCTAGGGTGCCAAAAACCTTTGGGCCAGCCCTGACTGAAATACACAGCATGGCATTATTAAGAGGCAACAGCTTTGATGCACATAAGTACCAGAGGGTGCGTCTACACTTTAAATTAAGTCGACTTAATTTACTCCACGTCTACACTGGGCTTTCCTTAATTTGACTTAAACTGCTCCTTAAGTCGAATTAAGGAAAAACTAGTTCGAATTAATAACACCTTGTTATAATTTGAACTAGTGTCTAAGTCGACTTAGCCGGTGTAGATGCCCTAAGTTGACTTTGTTGACTTAGGGCAGGGGGGACAAGGGAGCACCACATAGCTCTGTGGCAGAAGGGAGCCACTGTGGCTCCCTTGCCCCTGGGGATCCCCTGCTCCATTCTCCCCAGACCTCTGGCTTCCCTACTAGGGGAGCCGTGGTCCCGGGGAGAAGGGCTCCCCAGCCCGGGCTCCAGCAGGAGGGGGTCCCCTGCTGGAACCCTGGCTGGAGAGCCCGGGAGGCAGACGGCTCGTCCCAGCGAGAGCCAGCCGGCACACAGCTGACTGTCCCGGAATGGAGAAGCCACTGCACGGCTGGCTCTGCTGGGACAAGCCGCTCGCGGCTTCTCAATCCCGGGACAGTCAGTCTTGCAGGGCTGGCACTCCTGGGATGAGCCGCCTGGCTTCTTGTCCTGGGGAGAGCCAGCTGGCTCTCGCCGGGGCAAGCTGCCAGCGGCTTCCTGGTCTGGGGACAGCCAGCCCTGCAAGGCTGGCTCTCCCTCCACCTATCAAGTCGACTTAAGAGTCTTGTGTAGACTCTCTAAGTCGACTTTCTAAAGTCGACTTAAGAAAGTTGACCTAACTTTGTGAGTGTAGACATAGCCTAAAATAGGGACTGATATTTTGGTCTCTTTAATTTGAACATAGGGTTGGAAATCTGGCTCTAGTTCAGGCTTTTAGCTGAGTAAAAATATATCAAAAGCAGGCCACTTTATCAGTTAAAACAATGCTTGATGCATTTCTTTAAGCTTCTTGTGAAATTCTGTGGAAGCCCAGTGCTAATAAAAGCAATAAGCCAAAACACAGCAACTTTCTCCCAAAGCTTTTAGAAGTCACCCGATGTCTCTCTTTCACAGTTTTCCCAGCTCACTTTTCCTTTCTGTCCACTTTTTCTCCAGAGTCAATGCCTGTGTGGATGTGATCCTCTCTGGTGTGAAGCTGTTGCAGGCTCTTGGTCTTGATCCTGAGGATGAGAAAGATCATGCTGTCTTGAATTCCAAAAAGGACCTGAAAGAAGCCTTCATCCATTTCATGCAAAAGGGGGCAGCTGCTGAGCGCTTCTTCAGTGATGCGGAAACCTTCGATCACATTGCACGAGCAGCCTCAGAGTACCCTGGGGCACAGGTGTGTTCTCTGTTTTAGGGCTAGACTCAAAAGGGTTATCCCTTGGACACAGGCAAACTGTATAGAAGCTTTTGTGACCTTTTTCATCCTTCAAATATAGTGGAAGAGATTCAGGAAACAAAAATTTGCACTACTCCTTGCTTGATCACTGTCTGTGAAGCTGCTAAGGAATATAAACACTGCTAATGTGCAGTTTCTTTCCTTGAAAATGTATAACTCTTTCCTAACTCTGCCTATCTGGTAGGATCCTAAACTGCAAGATGTTGAGTTGTCTCTTCCCTCTGCACACCTCAGCCTTCCAAAATCTGCATGGCACGTACTTTGGCTCTGACAGTTTAAACAGCCTTCACAAAATGCTGTTCAGTATATCCTAGGCAACCAATGAAATGTCTTGTTTTATGGCAGAGGGGCTGGGCTGACACCGCAAAGAAGGCTCTAACTTTTTTAAATGGTGCAGGTGGTGAGGGGGTGGATCCAAGCATAAAGAATAGGAAACATTTCCACAAATTTCAGCAGCTCCACGATACAAGCCTTCAAAATGCACATCTCTGGTGTTACAGATCGCTACTGAGAACAGGCAGTCTTTCTAAAACACTCGTTTCCTAGCAGGTCCATCTGTTCTAGTGATTCATTGGGCCTTCTGGAGTTTTTTTGCCAGGTGTCTATTTGACAGTTTGTGTTAAGGTAGATCATTTCTTCAGATGGTTTATGTGCAGTTTTCCAATGGCTCTTTCAGGGCAGGAAAAGCTATACACTCTCTTTTGCAGTTTCTGTGGCCTGTTTTGTATCTTGACTTTTATGCGTGGGGTTTAATTTGTAACTGGAGTTTTCTTTTGTCACACTTTCTCATTCCCTTCTGTTTTTAATTTTCTGTCACTCCTTTAAATGGTTAACTCCAGTCATTTAACTTTTTTCTTCTGACAAAGTTATTGCAGATATGTAGAACTCCTTTAAATACTGAACACCACCTATCCTTTCTAGGGATTACACATCTATAAAACTTATAGGGAAAGAAAAGGATTTCATACACATGCTTAATTTCTTACAGCTATATGTGGGAGGAAATGCTGCCCTAATTGGTCAGAAACTTGCAGCAAATCCAAACCTGAAGGTAAGAGTCTCAGAAACCTGGTTTTATTTAACTGTTTTCAATTAGGCTGAGAACCACATCTGTGTATATTCTGGGGATCACACCACTAGACTACTTTCCTTCTTAGTGGAAGCTGGGTCTGAGCTAGTCCAACCATCTGCTACGCTACACGAAAAGGAAACTTGCATGGTTTGTAAGCGTCTCTGTGTCCAGTATCTTTTGCCTTAGTGATAACATTCTATTTGCTGCATCTCAGGAGTTATTCTTCTTATCACCATGGATAATCTATCGACATTATCTTTAAGAGACCAAAGATGCATACAAACCAATAAGAGCTTAAAAGATAAAATAAATCTCTACATTGTAGTAGTGAAATATCAAGTGATCTTGATACTTCTTTAATTTCTGTTGCTCTGGGAGGTAGGTCAGTGAAATTCAAGAACTGGTTATGGTGCAGTGATTAGGAGCGAGATTATTGGAAACAAATTCACCCATGGGTGTATTTGGTGGCTCATGGTATGGTACTGTGGAACAACTGCTACACTTCCTGTTTTAATCCTGTGATGCCTAAAGTCGGGGTTTCCATACAATACATAATTTGTTGTAGTCAATATTGTTTCATATTGAAATTTACGTATATTGGGAAGCAAAGCAATCCACCATGGTTTGAAGTCTCATCTAAGGAAAACAAACAAGGAGTTCTGTGGCACTTTTAAAGACTAACAAATTTATTTATCGCATGAGCTTTTGTGGGAGAAAATCCCACTTTGTCAGATGCTTTGAAGATGGGGAACTTACAGAATGGGAAGGAAATAAATGCAGGGAAGTGTAAGTCATAGGATCAGGTCAGACTGTTACAGCAAATCAATGCATATATGCTACTTCCCAGTGTTTGAATCTAAACTATTGCATTGATTTGCTGTGACAGTCTGACCTGGTAAGTGAGTCTGGGAGCAGTCCATAGATTCTGACTGCCAGAAAAGCATGAAAAGTGTTACTTAACATGAGTACAGCAAAGATGCTGAAATGCTTATAGGTTTTGCCCTATGGGACATTGCATCCTTGTTTATGTTGCGTTTCGTTGGTTTCTAGGTCCTTCTTTGTGGTCCAGTTGGTCCGAAACTCCATGAACTACTTGATGATAACATAATAGTCCCACCAGAATCTCTGCAGGAAGCTGATGAGTTTCACCTTATCTTGGAGTATCAAGCAGGTACTTTGAATTTTGCAGAGCATTGGACATTAAGGGAAAAGGCTTATTACGTCTAGTTCACTGCCAAGTGTTTTCCATTTTCCACTGCTGCCCAATCAAGGAAACATTTAGGATTTCCATAGGTTTGTTTGACACGTCAACTTAAAAAAGAGAGCAGCTCCCAAACTCCATGTAGCTGTTTCATTAATCTTTGGGATTTCTTTCTGGTGTAAATTCAAACCCAGATATGCAGATTCCAGACTGGAGTGGTGGTGACAAGAGGAGAGAACCAAACTCTGAAATGAGCTAGGATAGAGAAGGCAAGGAAAATGGTCCCACTGAGCAAGGAAATGGTGGGAATGGAACCAGCCAGCCATGTTCACTGCAGCAAAGCAGGCGAGTCATCTGGTCTTTTCAGACAGTCACATTCTACATCTGCTATAAAGATGGGGGGAATAGTTCAGAAGAGATGATCCCTAAGATCATTTCTTTATTAAACAATTCACATGAGAATATGAAAAGCATTGTCATAGCCATATCTTTCCTGTTGCATGATGAGCCCCATAAACTAGAGGACTTCATGTAGTCATTTGGAAGAGCTCTGAGGAAATGCTGGCGGTGGCAGTAAGTAGCACGGATGATTTAATAAATGGCATTCTGTCCCTAAATCTGGTGTCCCAGTGTGATGACTAGTGTTCCTAGAGAGTGCCATCTTTGGAATGCTGTGTAAAACCAAGCTATCGAGCCTTTGTGGTCTCTATATAGTCTGGGAAATTTGCTGGTGAGATGCTAAGCTGGGGGAATTACATCTTGTCTCTTTACCTTCCACCTGTGATTTCAGCTGGAGAAGCTATTCCTCACTTTCCTTGCTAAAACCTGTTGTGTATTTTAACTGATGCAGAATAGCAGCCATATTCTGTCTCTGATGTTTGTGTCAATGATGGGTGCTCACTGTAGTATGTGCAGGAGATCAGACTAGATGATCATATTGTCCCTTCTGACCTTAAAGTCTATGAGTCTGTACATTGTTTTAGGATCTTTCTGGATGAAGGGGGCTATACCAAGAATCCTTGGCTATGTCTACACTAGAAAAGTTAAGTCAACTTTTGTTAAGTTGACTTAAAATCGACCTTATTAAAGTCGACTTAACAAGTGGCAACACTTTAAGTCGACTTAGTCCACTTTAAGTCGACCTAACTGCCCTTAGGTCGACTTAACAAAGTGGACTCGTGTGTCCACACTGGGCTTAGGTCAACCTAAGGAAGGGTTAGGCCGACCTAAGGAGGCTTAGGTCGACCTAATGATTGGTAGTTATTAAGTCGACTTAAGCTTTCATTAAGTTGACTTAAGGAATTTCTTAAGTTGACTTAACGAAAGCCTAGTGTAGACGTGGCTTAATTTAAGTCAACTTAAGCCTCCTTAAGTCGACTTAAATTGCCAGTGTAGACATAGCCCTTCACTGCAGCTAGTTATAAATGTCACCAATTCTCATTATGTTCCCTCCCCTTCCTGGCTCTTTTTATGGTCTACCAGCACAACTGTATTGGTAGGTGGCCCCTTGCATGAGAACTGGGCATCGAGTTACCTGAGAATGGCTCATCTGGCAGAGAGGAGACCACCAGTACAGAGCTTCCCTACTCGTCTTTAGATTATCTTTAGCTTTGAAAATAGTCTCAAGAACTCATGTTGTATCCTAGCCTGCAAGGTTTAATTGCAATGGAACACAAAACCTGGCATAAACTTCCTACCAAGCTGAAGTGGCCTAGGCTTCCCAAACATAGTAGAAGTCTGCTGTAGGCCACCAATTTACAGGGGAGCCAATTGTCCTGTTTTTCCCCCAAACTGATGGAGATTAAGGTAAATCCATACAGTGTAGTGGTGAAGTATCAAGTTGATGGAAACCTTGTGTAAAACCCTAACGTGCTTCTGGTTTTATAATTTATTTTTAAGCTTCCTTCAAATAAACTTCAGAAGAACTGTCTAAGTTATCAATATTAGAATCAGTCACTGTGACAGTTAATCTGGTAGCTCCAGCAGTTTTGTGAGTTAGGGTGCTTTGCTAGGTGAACAGAGAGCTTAAACTAGTTTGAAATACTTATTTTCCTTTTAAGTGTGGTCCCTATAAATGCTGTATCCTGTGCCAATGCTGCCATATTGTTATCCTTTCAGATTTCTCTGAGTTACTTATCTTTGTGTGCTGTAAACTGAGGAGTGTGAACAGGCTCACCATTGACCTAAAATGGTATTAAATTAGCAGGATTGACTAGAAAGATGTTTCCTAAACAAAGTCTACAGGTATAATTACAGAACACCTGGACTTCTGCAGTAACATTAAAATAGACTGATAGCCTTCCCTGCCTACAAAAAAAGGCACCATATAGTCTGAACTCTTTCTGCATGTGGCTAATCATAACCCAATGACTAAGAATACTTGGCTTTCTTTCACTAGAGTGGCAATGAACAAGACAAGGAGTGACAGCTGTCTTTTCCAAACAGAAACTGAGCAGATGTTTCATAGGTATCTGAAATGCTGCATGTGCGGTTAAGAATTTTACTCTGTGCCATAGCAGCAGGTTCCAGAATGATCCCAACACTTACAAAAGCTCAGGCTAATTAAACTGTCTAGTACCTCCTTCTTTATTGCATCCTGTTTGTACAAACTCAGAGCTTTCTTCCTCAAAGCTATTTTCCTCCTGAACTCTTGACATGGGCCAGTTAGCACGTCTCTGTCTCAGAGCCAATGGAAAACATGCTGTTTGCTTTGCATAGATTTTGTTCTTCCTGTGTTCGTGGAAGCATGTATGAAATGCACATTCCATGTGGATGATGGACATTCTTGATTCTCCTACATGTGCTTTGGTGTGAAATGCACTGCTTTGTAGTCCCTTTGTGTGAACCAGTTGAGTTATGGATGGTGTGTCCTAGATAGAGTTTAACGTGCTGCACTGTGAAGCTTTTCATAACATTTGCCTGATGGGCAACTTGAGTTAATGCAGTGTTGTTGGCTAGACTTCAGCATGAAAACACCCTAACCAGACACTGACTTTATTCTGTAAAGAAATGAGCAAACACATTCACTCACTGGCTCCTTACTTCCTGGAGGTTTTCTCCCTGATTACCTCCTACTCCTGCGTGGGCAGCTTTCAATCTTGTGACCTTTCCTCCCTTCAAATTGCAGGTAGCGGTACAAATCCTTTTGTCATTCACTGTCCCTATATTCTCCATCCCCTTCAGGCTGCCTTTCCCCCCCCATCCTCAACCATAGTTGGTTTATGGATTTTTTTGTATACTCCAGAGTTGAGGTTGTATCTGTAGACAGCTGGGAGTTGGTCCACCAGCTGACCAAATAGCCTTTGTATATAGCTTGTATAACCAGGGTCCCTGCTAGACTCTTAGGTAGATTTACCAATTTTTTTCTCTACCCTCGGTGTCCAGAGGTACCCAGTGGGGATGGGTAGAACCATTTTGTGGGTATATTCAGACCTAAATATGAAGCATAGCTCAAGGGTCAAGAATTGATCAAATGGTCCAACTGTACGGAGAGGGACCCTAGGGTGCAATTGGTGCTGAGATTACAGTGAGGATCCGGAAATTGTTCTCTAGTTATTTGGCCTGTCTTATTGATTGGGGGATTTCTCCCTAGGTGAAGCATGGGGACAGTTCAGAGCTCCCAATGCCAACCGCTTTATCTTCTCCCACGATCTATCGAATGGGGCCATGAATATGCTGGAAGTGTTTGTGTCCAGCCTGGATGAGTTTCAGCCAGAGCTTGTGGTGCTCTCAGGGCTTCACATGATGGAGGGACAAAGCAAGGAAGTGCGCGAGAAGAGACTCCTGGAGGTAAGAACCAGAGCACTTTACCATTGTCTTACTTCCATTCCCAGTAGACTCTGGAGCACAGGCTGCTGACTTCCTGAGATTTTATCATGCGATTGGGGGGTGTCTTTTTCGATTTGCCTGTTGCTCTTTCTGCTGCTGTGGACCAAAGGCTTGTACTCGGAAACCATACATTCAGCTTACATCATGAGATCTCGTCTTGTGGGCTGATTGAGGGCCTCTGACATTGACGTCACTGATTGTTGGATCCAGTGGTGCCTTCTCAGAACGAGCAGCCACTCTAGTGACTAGACTGTGGTGGATTTATCTAGTTGTTGGAGCCTCATCCAGTGGCTAACGGCACCGTGTTCCATCCCACGTTAGCTTAGTCGAGGTTGCAGCTGAGACCTTTGTTTTCTGTCGCCCACAGCTGTCAGGTAACCCAAAAGGGATTCTTTCCTGTTTGAAGCAGAAGAAGTGGCTGCGCTTCCTCTTTTGTGGAAGTTGCTCTTTGCTCATTTTACAGATGCCTGCCTTCTGGTTCAGTGTGTTCTCTTGTGCTTCAGCAACAATCATTTTGGTGCTGCTGCACAACTGGAAAGTCTTCTGGATTGGACCTAGATTATGGTCCAGTGCTGTTGGGGTGCTCTAAGATTCTGAAAGCTAGAGGCTGCTCCTATTTCTTCCTTGGATCAACAGCCCCTTTGCCAGCTAGATCATTTAGAAATCTGATTGCATCCAGACATGAGCAGGTTAGGGTGCCTAAATTTGAGCTCAAAGCCTTTTATTCATTCTGTTTCTTAATAGAGATCCTCCTTTTCCTTCTGCAGGCTGTGACTTCCATCTCGGATATCCCCACTGACATCCCCATACACCTGGAATTGGCCAGTATGACTGACCGGGATCTTATGAGCAACATTATGGATCAGGTAACCAAAATGATAGGACATGCCCACTTCACCCCATCTGTTCTCCATCTGTGGTGCAGCACCCAGACGGAGTGGTGGGTGATTGTAAGTGGAAAATTTAGGATTGGGGCGGCATCTTCTGAGAGCTTAGGCATAAAGCCTGCAGAGCCATTTTGTACCTGTGTTTCAGCTGAGGCCACTGCACCACACTCAACAGTGCCTTAACAAGAGAAGTGTAAGTATCTGGGTTTAGTAATTGGTAGGAGACAGAATGTTTTCTTTAGTATAATGAGAATATCCGTCTTGGCAACACTGTAATAGAAAGTTCCACTGAAGGATATCAACCAGTGTTCTCAGCCAATCAGCACTCTGTTTTCCTCAGTGTTCTGAGATCAGCGTGAGGTGGTGTCTCCAAAAATTGTGTGATTTCCTGGAGCAAAACTCTTGGCTTCTACTGCTTTGTTGCTCAAAGTCATAAACCACAGTAGGGAAGTGACCTATGTTAGAATCATTCTGACTCAGTCAAGATCTCTGTAGATTCAGCTGATTTGAGGAATTTCAGCCAGTTGTTTCAGAGGTAGCAGGCCTGTAGATTTCTGATAGCTCCAGTTCAAATCATGATTCTGGTTTAAAAAAGTATTCAGGCTTGTGCAGCTTCTTTCAGATGACATTGCATACACACCATTTAATCTCCCTCATTTCAAGGAGGACACTCCTTTCAGTCCCATGTTACCAGTGGCTTGGTTTGGAAGAGTTAAGATTATTTGTAAATGTCCATAAATAGCAATTTCACTGTACACTCACCAACTGACTAAAAGATATTTCCATTGATGAGCATCAATACTGACAGACAGGCAAAGTAAGAAAAATGCTGCTTGGTTTACTTTATATATTTTGTTTACTTTATATATTTTGACCTGTGATGTTGACAATTTATGTTTTAATGTTTATAAAGCTTTATAAGTATTAACTTTTTGAATCTCAATATTAAATAACTCTGTGACCCACCATCTAATAATAATTTTCCATAACTGAAAATTTAAATCACGAAGTAAAAAAAAAAAAAAAGCTTAAAACCCATAATTTTGCACAACTGTGAACATTTAAATAGATAAAAATCTTTAAAAGGCTTAAAATAAACAGATTATCTATCAAAATAATAATACAAAATTGGATTCTGCCAAGCCTACCTCTGTTTCATATGGATTTCATATTCTGTCATTTTCACTGCTGAAAATTATTTATACTGCAAATACCCTATGATGAAATTGAGGCTACAGAAAGTTATCTACACTGAAGGAAAGAATTCCACAGTACGTTAAGTTTCTTGCATGAATAATTTTTTTGTGTCCCTTATTTTGGATCATGGTCAAATATTGTAGCCCACATTTCGGCTTTGGCAGATTGATCCACCCCTTCCAATCTGCTGCACAGCTGTTGTTAAGAGGAGTGGATCTGAATTATTTTTGAATTCATTTAATAGAAGTGAGAGAGAATGTATTTTGAGTTTGCTCCTCTTAAATAAGGGCAAAGTTAACTCACCCTAGTTTATATGCAATTTCTGTCCCCTCCAAAGCCTCCGTTGTCACTGGAACTTCCCCCCCTTTTCCCCTGTGTGCACAGTAGCCAAGCACTTGCTGTGACATATTTTAAAGTTAGGGGAGCTGGGAAATCGGATTCTACTTCTAAGCTTTAAGAAAACCTGTTGTTCTCTGTTTCTGTTAGCAGATCTTCCCCTTGGTGAACTCAGTCGGGCTAAATGAGCAGGAGCTACTATTCCTCACGCAGTCGGCCTCTGGTCCTCATGCCTCTCTTGCTTCCTGGAATGGAATTCCAGATGTGGGCATTGTCAGTGACATCCTCTTCTGGATCTTGAAGAAGCATGGAAGGACCATGGACAAGGCATCTGATCTTACCCGAATCCACTTCCACACACTGGCCTATCACATTCTGGCTACAGTGGATGGGTATTGGGGCAACCAGATAGCAGCTGTAGCTGCTGGAGCCAGAGTGGCAGGGACACAGGCTTGTGCAACTGAAACCATTGATACTGACAGAGTCTTTCTTAAAGCTCCCTTGGAGTTTGTGACCTCCCGCACAGAGGCACTCTTCAAAATCTCTGTAAATCCAGGTGATCCAGTGGCACAATGGCACAGAGCGGGAATCTCATTCCATTTCACCCCTGTTTTGGTGTGTAAAGATCCCATTCGGACTGTGGGACTTGGAGATGCCATTTCAGCTGAAGGACTCCTGTATTCAGAAATATACCCTCAGTAGACTATTGAAACATGAGCCCCTTTTTTGTTCAAGACTATGGTGTCTGAAGTGTTCTCAACAGCATTTCAGACAGGGTGATGGGGGATAGAATTTGGGATATTAAACAGTCTCTGGATATTATCTGAGAAGAGCCAAAGAATAACACATTCCAGCCACTTGGCAGTGACTTGAGAGCCTTTCTGATTTTAATGGAAGAGTTGTAGTATTTTAATTCAGAGACTGGCTTTTTGTCTTCATGTTAAGCATGTCAGGAGGGGGGAAACTTGGTACCAAAATCCCTGTTTGGAATAGAGTTGCTGATTGTGAATTTAAGCCAGTCTCGTCTATAGTGTAGGAAAGCAAGGCAGCCAGGTGGAATTTCATGCTTTTGAATCCCAGGGAGTCCCCAGCAGTCCCCAGCCCTGTCTTGCTTCTGATAAAGCAAAAATGAAAGGCTCTTGCATTATCTCCCAGCAGCATATTGCTACATGGCAAGAGCAAACCTTCCACTGGCTCGGTTTGGTGATCATATCGCCTATTGACAAAATTACCTCTCAACCTCAGCACCCCGAGCCTAGGGGGAACCCGAGTAAACCGTGCTGAAATGTGATGTGTGTTGTACGTGCTCCCTAGATGCACAGAGCTTAGAGCTTTCCTGGAAGTTCTGTCCAGTGGTTTGAGTATTTGCAGTGTAGCTGGGGACAGAGCACACTTGAGCTTTTTAATTTCTGGGTGGGTCAAAGTAAGATACTTAAGGCCTGTCCTTTGGGAGGTAGGTTAGTTACTTGTTTATCTTTAAAAGGAGCCTCAAATCTCAACCTGGGCTAGTTGCTGCATCAGCTGGTGTTTCAGCTAGCACAGCTCTCCCTTTATGCTTTCCTGGCTGGCGTGTGCTCATGACAGGCCATTGCTTGTACTAGTTCTTGGGCCAGAGGGGCCCTGTTCCTCCAGGTGGTCTCACTGGCATGGACAGTTCTTGCTGCTTTTAAGGTAGTTGAACTGAGCTGTCCTTCACATGCTAGAAACCCTCCACAGGTATGAGTGGGAAATGCTAGGAAGAAGCCTCCCAGCTGAGACTGGAAGTACGTTTGAGGTGCGTAGTATGGAATAGTTACTATCAATAACTTATCTGTATATAATCACACCACTTCAGGCAACCTTGTAAATCACAAGAACAAAGATTTTCCTGTTTGAATCACAAATAATTGCCTTACATTGGGGCATCTATTTGGCTTAGAATTTTTTTTATTAAACCCTTTTAGATTCCCATTTTCCTCTTGATAGCTCCACGTCTCAGTAGTATTGTACTAAGGCTTTCTTGTGTTGTCTGCTACCCCTTGAGAATTAGCTGACATGATAAACCTACACTTGCATAGAAGCAAAATACAAATCTACTTCAGTGTTGACTGAAAATTCAATATGATTGGCATGTCTATGTAATCCAGTTTCTTTCCCCTCCTTCAGGTATGTAAGAATGGCAGTCGCACATGTTCTGCATTCAGGAACTGATTTGTGAGGTTTAAAAATGCTGGGCTCTGGAAATTTAGGTAAAGGTGCAAACAATGATTATACCAAGTAGCTGCAAAATTTGCTGGGTATGGAGTCTGAGAAGACTGATGGAGAGGATGTTTTAGTTGCTACATGAGTGTAAAGTGAAACAGAGATTGCTGAAGTCACAAGCAGCTTTAATAAGAGCCACATTCTATGTGAAATGGGTGTGTGTGTATGTGAGAGGGAGACTCTGTCCATCCAAATCATTGGACGAGTTCTGCTCTTAGAACTTGGATCCAGACTATTTCTCAGCTATTTAGGCCGACACAGGCATCACCAAGAAAGCCAGAATGTTGATAGTATCTATTGGAGACACACTGAAACTTGAATTTTTCGTCCCTGCAGCACAAAGCTGA
Organism: Pelusios castaneus; assembly: GCA_007922175.1. Taxonomy (NCBI): domain Eukaryota; kingdom Metazoa; phylum Chordata; order Testudines; family Pelomedusidae; genus Pelusios; species Pelusios castaneus. The sequence goes on along the minus strand of ML685910.1, from coordinate 1,306,132 downwards.
TTAAAAACCTTCCACCCCTAACAAATGCTCTCAAAGCCATGTCTGTGTGCCCAGTAGACAGAAATTTTTAGTAGGAGCCCTGAAATCACGTAGACCTGTGAGAATTGTATAGGTCAGTAGAGCACCCATTAAGGCCAATTGTGTAAAAGCATCCCTGGCCTGTGAGGGGACCAGATTGAATTTCTTAATGTTAATATACCTGAGATAATTGGCTGCAGTTATATTTGGTGACTCCAGCATACAAACTTCTCCCCACATAGTGTAGGAATTAGTAGAAGGTGGCTCATGCTAGTCTCTTCATATCAGTATTGCTGTCTGTGCAGTTTTCCTCTTGGAAGAACCAGACGACTGATGTAACGTGTTTGAGAGTCACACTTATTCAAAATCAGTGATGGGCACGCAGGCCCCAGAAGGGCGGTGCGAGGTTATAAATTAGGAGCTGTTCCAGGCCTGCCTGGCACTGCACAAAATGGCGTCCGCCAGTTACTACAGCTGACTTGTTGATTCCAAGAAAACCCGGGAGGGTTTTCCTCTGAGGAAAGAGTCTGTGCAGAAGGTCAGATGAAATGCTCATGGTGGTCCCTTCTGGCCTTAACATCAGGGTCTCTTATGCAGCATAAGGGAAGAAGGAACTGGCTCTGCAGTGCACGTCCTGCAGGCAATGTCTCATTCTAGCTTCACCTTGAGGCTTGAGGTTCATTTCAGTGAGGGGATATGAATGAGAGGTCCTTTCACAGCAAACTTCTGCCTTTCAGGAAATGGTAACTTTTCCTTTTGAAAACTCCTTTTGGAGGATAGAGTTTTACCATTACTGTGCAGTCTTAGTGAACATAGTCTCCTGGCCCAGATGCATTAGCATCCCCAAACACCACACATCCTGCTAATTGAGGAATTATCCTTTGCTTATGGTTGGTCCCATATCTTGGACGCAAGCAAGGTAATATGGATTTTTGACCCAGATCCATCCAGGCTGTTCGTTACAGAGCAAGCTGCCTGCAGTTATATTTTACGTGTTTCTTCCAAAAACAGTTATCAAGACTGTAGATTTGCAGGACACTTTTTGGCTATTAAAACTCCAAGACTGCCTGAGGAGCCGGCAGAATCTGGCTCAGAAAGTGTAAATTAAGTCCTTGAATTTTAAAGGGTTGCTGTGAGGTTAACAGCTTATTTTTGAAAATGGTTTCAAGCTTAGCTATTTTGACTATTAAATAGATAGATCCCATAAATCAGTGGTTATCAACTAGGGGTACATGTGCCCTGGGGGGGGGGAGGGGGGCCACACAGAAGTCTTCCGGGGTAGGTACATCAAGTCATCGAGATATTTGCCTAGTTTTACAACAGGCTACATAAAAAGCACTAGCGAAGTCAGCACAGACTAAAATTTCATATAAACAATGGCTTGTTTATACTGCTCTCTATACTGAAAAGTAATTACGGTATTTATATTCCAATTTATTTTTATCTTTAAATGACAAAAATGAGAAAGTCAGCCATTTTTCAGTAATAGTGTGCTCTAGCACTTGTATTTTTGTCTGATTTTGTAAATAAAGTATTTTTTTTAAGTGAGGTGAAACTTGAGATATGCAACACAGACCATACTCCTGAAAGGGGTACAGTAATCTGGAAAGGTTGAGAATCACTGCAATAGGTCAAAACAGACTCTTAAAATACTACCATCTTAAAGACCCAGAGCCTGATTTTCTTCCCATTTAGATGAGTTTTACATTAGTGTAATTCTATAAAGATACTCCTGAATTACACCCAATCAATTAAGATAAATTCTACCTTTCTCTCTGTGGTTTTTGTAAGGTTCTTTCATTAATATTTCTTCTTGGGATTTCTGGTGACCTGGAGTTACTGTGTTGTGTTACCATTTAATATGTGCTTTGAGTGAGAGCAGCTTTTACTGCAACAGATGGTGCTCCTACCATTTGATGAAGTACATGCTACTTTGTTAGGCGTCTTAAATAATCTCACTGGTAACTTTCACAATCACCAGATTCACTTACCAAAGGGGTAGCCGTGTTAGTCTATTGTAGAAAGACAAAAGAGTCTTGTGGCACTTTTAAAGACTAACAGATTTATTAATCGCATGAGCTTTCGTGGGAGAAAATCCCACTTCGTCAGACGCTGTTACAGCCTGTTACAGCCTGACCTGATGCTATGTCATACACTCCCCTGCATTTAATTTCCTCCCACTCTGTAACTTTCCTATCTTCAAAGCGTCTGACGAAGTGGGATTTTTCTCCCACGAAAGCTCATGCGATTAATAAATCTGTTTAGTCTTTAAAAGTGCCACAAGACTCTTTTGTCAGATTCACTTAGTGAGAATAACTCTTAACCAGTATGGCAATGATTGATAAATACAGCCACTCTCTTCCTGGCTACCTGTTGAAAGAGCCAATAACAGAACCAGCTGAAACCAGAAAGCAGTCTACAGTTCTTCACTTCATGCTTCTGTGCCCTAAACCAGCTCCACTTAACTCATGCATGCTTTTCCGGGCCAAACAATGGAATACAAAAATGTGAGTTTCCCTCAGAACATTTCTCCTTTGTTTGTAGGACACTGTCTCTGCAAGGGTCTCGTTCCTGTATATGATAACAATAGTGACAGCTCATCACTGGTATTTTCAACTGCTTTTGTTGAGCATTAGAAGTGGGAAAAATTATTCTAGTTATTCCCATTACTGGTATTTGTTAGCCCAGCTGCAGCCCCATTGCTGCCAGCTCTAACGTACACTCATCAAAGCTGTCTTATTGCTATGAAACTCTGAGCTAGAACAAATTTGAATCATCAGAGTTAAAAGCTGGTTTTCTTTTGAGCCCCTCTCCCCCAAACTGTGCCTTGATTTTTGTAGATATAAGCCCTGTATTGTGGGCAGGTGAATGGGCTTGTTAGGTGAATAGCTGTGAATAATTAACTTCTGTAAAGGGAAAACTAGAGAATCAAAAAATGCTTTAAAATAATTTTGAAACTGCCCATGTTCTCATCTGCTTTTCTCTCTCTTCTCTTCATTGCTGAACTTTAATCAGGCTGTGACACACAGGAATATATGATCCAACCCTTATGCTCCTGAACAGGACTTTCCCAGCTGTTCTGGATGCTAACATCAGACCTCCGACTGCTGCTGACACAATACTTGAGCTCAACAGTGTGGCATTAAGCCAGCGGGCCACTGGCTGTTAGTTGCTGGTTAAGGGCAGCTGTGTTTGTGATGTGTTCATTTCTTTTGGGATCCAGCATGGAACTTGCTTAGCTATGCAACTGCACGTTTAATCTGATCCTTTCCTAAATCTGATCAAAACAGTGCACCCTTCAAACCCTGCTTTGAATTGTATAAAATGAAGTCTGTCTTTGGACTTGTGACTTGGAACAGGACTGCTAACCATGGAAATTGCCATGCTGCTGTGATCCCTGCCCTGGTGTGGTAGAGCCTGCTCCAAACTCAGCTGTTTAAATTCTAGAATCTTGTCACATGGAGATGTCCAGCTGTGTCACTAAACTACATGCTCCAAGTCTGGTCTTTCCCTGCCACTCTTCTCTTGCTAGGTCGTTCCATTGAAAGGAGATAGCAGGGGGGAAGCAGGTGCTGAAATTGTCCTACCATTTACTTTGATCTTTTGGCTGCAGCAACTGATGGAAACTAGTCTGCTGGTTTTGTTTTGGACTCTCGTTCTGCTCCCAGCTGCAGGGGTGCAGATGCCAAACCTGTGTATCTGCAGACACCTGTGGCCTTTCATAACACTTGATGTGAAACCACGTGCTGTGAGTGAATGTGTGTTTTTCTCTCGTAGGCCTAGTCTACACTGAGGGGCTAAGTTGACAGGAGATACGTAGTTTGCGTGCGTGCCGCACAATGTGTATCTACCATCAACTTAGTTACTCTCACTTACCCCAGAGTTTTTACTCAGCTGTGTCGACGGGAAAAATGTGCTCCCGTTGATGCAGCGTTACTCCACTCGGAGGGGAGGAGTTACTGAGTCTATGGGAGAGCACTTCCGGGATCTATTGAGCAGGTCTACACTGCAACCCTACTGCATCACTCCATGATCGACACAGCATTTTCAGTGTAGGCAAGAAAGTTTAAGAATGGTTTGCTTAAGCCTTAAGGTATAGTTGCTTCTTCTGGCATATGCAGCGCTGAAATACAAGGGCTCATAAGAGAAATAAAAGGCATGTTCTATATTAGACGGTGAAATCCATCAGTAATGGTTGTGCTTTGCTGATTTACATGCAGTAATTATGTGTTGAACTTTCAGGAACAACTGAGTTATGTGCCACAGGCAGTTTTCCAATCACTTTCTGAAACATGGTTTAAGTGAGTAATGGGAACAGACTCTTGAGAGAATGGCAAAAGCAGAACATAAACTCTTCTGGCTCCATTAGTAATCTGTGCCAATTTCTGCATTAATTTTTCTCAGAGCTTGTTGCTCAGCTGGCAGAACACTCCGATCTGTAGATATCCCACTGGTTCTTTGCATTAAGCTTGAGATACCTAGCGCAGGTTCTGCTACATGTACATAGAGCAAATGTTTTTGAAGTGGTGTCAAGTACTTCTGGCCCAAACCCAGGCTAGCAGAGGACGGTGGTATGATGGGGGCTTCTGCTTTAAAAATATAGGTGTCTTCTCACTGGATAACATAAAACTATGCTGTTAGAACGAGTGAAAAGCACATATGCAGCAGTGCAATCTGCATACTGTACCGAGCAGTTATCAGCAATAATAGAATGACTGAGCAAGATAGAGGAACTGGTGCTTCTCAAAGCAAATCCACTGCCTTTATTTTCCTTTGCACTGGGTGAGACTTGCTGTTTACAAGCCTTTGTCTTTCACCAGCCACCTAAAGCCGAGGCCACCCCACAGATGTGAGACTACCGCAGGGAGGTTACTAGATAGATGAGACAAGCCCCTTTCCAGCTCTGAGTGGAGTTGGGAAGTTTAAACGGGTTTGATGAATGGTGTTTATCATTCTTTCTACTTTCTCGCTCTCATTCTTCATAGACTATATACTTGCATGGGCTTGGCTCAGTTTGATTTTTTTATCGTTTTGACAGATAATGACTTTTAATCAAATTTTCAGTTGTGGGAAATTATTGGGGGGGGGTCAGGCAGTAATAATTAGACAATATTAATATTAGTTCATGAGATTCAAAAAGGCTCCATGAATGGTACTAATAAGAGCATTACAGTATGTTGTACACACACTAAGCTGGAACTCTATGTAGTCCTCAAGTTTTGTCTGTCCTGGGCTGCCTATACTTTGAGTATCATTGATGGAAACAGTTCTCCATCCGTTTGGCAACGTGCAGTGAAATCAATGTTTACTAACATTTACCGATAATCTAATTCTTCCAACCCTAAATACAAATGTGGGGTTGGTGCCTTCTACATTGTGTTTATAACAGGGGTGGGCAGATACTCTTACATTAAAATGTAACCAAACGAAAGTGTGAAAAATACTCTTAACTAGTGAACTGCAGCATAAGGGTCCTTTCCTGTGTGCTGTGGGGGGGATCATGGTCTGTATCCATGTGACTTATGAGGAGTCCTATCACCTAGAAGAGTAGTTCAATAGGGGGTCTGCAACCCCTGGAGGACCAGGGGTTTCAGGGGGGCTGTGAGCCCTGGCACCCCATGGGGCAGAAGCCTTGAGCTACCCTGCTCTGCATGGCTGATGCCCAGAGCACCTCCTCCATACTGGGCCCTGGCATTTTTATCACATGTTGGTGGGGGAGGAGAGAAGGGTGCTCAGCAAGAAGAAGGCTGAGAAGAGAAGCCCTGGCCCCTCACAGAATGCTTTAAGTAGTGCAGGGGGGAAAGGATGATGAGCTGGCTCCAGCCCAGCTCCTGAAATCCTAAATCTTGTTTGCTTAAACTTCTCTTTCAGCCTAATTTTGTTGCCTCAGGCTCCAGGCAGTTCCTTTGTGATTATTTCCTACGCTGACTGGAGATGGCAGATTAAGGAAACTTTCTTCTTTAAAAGATACTGAAATTTCTTGCATAATATCTTGTGGGATATTATAACCCTTGACCAGATTGAAATCTCAGGGAATTTTTGGCCCACACTCTTACTGTGGGATGTGACGCTTCTGGCTGTTGGGCGTGGGGTTTCCGTGGGCGAAAGGAACAAATGCAGGTTGGCCATGGTGTACAGTCTCTGCTGTCTCCGTGCAGACAATAGAAAAGACATAGGTGACACTAGCTGTGATTTTTTTTTTAAAGCTAAATCTAGTGTCATCCCTCTTCATGAGTGGCTCGTGGCAGCCTAAGAACGCACGTCCTGGCACCTGTGGTGAATGGTCTTGTTAGAATGCAAGAGCCAAAAGGCTTCCTTAAGAACTTCTCAGGAAAGCTGCTATTGGACAGTAAAAACTACAGTCTGACCCTAGCTTTTTTTCTCCCACCCCGTACTGTATCTCTGAAGCACTGCCACAGGAAATTTTCTTTGCAGTTTGACTTGAGAGATGGGGAACCTTCCTTGAGGTAAAATTAATGTACGTGTCTTTTCTAGTGTAAAATCTTGGGACATGAAGTCCTTTTTATGTGCTGTGCTTTGATTCTTGTAATGCATTTCTGTACAGCGTTTGTCACATGATTTCAGTAAAGTTTCTTTTGCATTCATCTTACAAATGTCTGTCTCTGTAGATGGCATGGCCGAGTGAATATTCAGCTTCCTAGCTTGGCACAGCATGTTCCCAACTTAGGCCTAGGCTACTCTTGGCTAAAATGACAGTCTGTGCTGCATGTCCTTTTCCTCAGTGCCTGTTCTAGCCCCTCTTTTTGTGAGATGGCTTAGCACAGATGGCTTCTGCCTCCTCTGAATTAGATGGGAATGTAAGCTAGTCTGTGGTGTGGATGTGCTCAAAAGAAGCAGTGGCACTCATGTCCCTAGAAATCAAATTCACAGCTTTCTGGCCTGCTGGGGTTTCCCCTCTTAAATACTGATAGATGGAAAGAGAAGGAAAACTTCCCTTCAGCAGTAGAGTTCAGGCCAGCAAGCAGCTTGTTTGGGAGCAGTGCAGGAGATGGAAACTAATAACATCAGAACATAAATTCCACTGACCAACCCCACACTTCTCTTTCCTTCGTTAAACACAAGCCAGTCTGGCCTCACATGCCAGCAGCCAGGTCAAGTTGGGAGCATACAGGGAGGTGACTGCTGGGAATCCGCTGAATGCAAATGGCACCATTGCAACACAAATGCAAAAATCACATGCCGAGCTTCAATTCCATTTATTATTCCCTCATCTACAATCTATTTGCACATTTAAAAATCCCACCCATCCCAACCCAAAGTGAAGTTCCTTCTTCCCCTGGCCCAAGTCTAGAGGGAAACAAGGTCCCCCGGTCTGTCCACAATCTTCTCCGCTGCCCTCTCCCCAGGGGTTATTCAAAACACCTCTAAACATGTCAGTACTCCATAAACATGAAATCCCCACTCAACAGCCAGGAGCTTAGAAAAGAGGCTACATCTTTCTGGCGCTGGAGTGATTAGGGTGTAGCTCTTCACGTAGCTCCTCTGTGCTGGAGATCATGAGTCACAGCCCATTGTGAAGCAGTCAGTGGGGCCGGGGCGGCCTGAATCAATAGCAACCATATTTAATAACCTGCAAGAAGCAGCCACCACCCAAAGTTCTTTTCCCATCCCTTTCCTCCCTCTGCTTCCACAAGCACAGTTCACTAGGAAGAGAGGAAGATCAACCAAACACGTCCCACTACCCTGGCAAGCAGTATTTGGGGAAGGGAAACACCATCCCATGGCCTTAGCAGCACCAGTCGTGCTCTGGTGCCGGTTTTGGGGTCAGTCACAAGTGGCTGCCTCCTTCGGTTGAACTGGGCTTTAAGGTCCAAAGCAGTACGGCAGCATGAGCTCTTAAGGCAACGTCATTTTGCTCATTCACACAAGTCCTCCTCTGCCAGTGTTTAACTGTCTGGCACTGAAATGCTGAAGGAACTGTCCAGAGAGGTTTGAAGGGGGGAGACTGACCCTGAAGCAAATTTTTTGTTTTTTAAATGTTCTCTGGAGATGGTAGTTACCTTGGAAGTGAACAGCTCTGCTTCCTCATCTGTTTTGTTCTGCCAGTTAAAATCAATCCTCTCCCCTGCACACCATGGAAATGACAGTAACAGTTGGGGTGGAGAATTTCAGTATAAAATCGCAACTAACAAGATACCTAAACCATGACTCTGGTCATTCTAGAAAGTTGTGCCCCATTTCACCTACCTGGCTTGTCTATGTCAAGTGTGAGCTCTCCAGGGCAGGAGCTCTTGCTTTGAACCTTGGGCCAGGCGAATGCCTTGAGCAGCTACTGTAATACAAAATGACTGCAAGAGTTTTGAGGAGTCAAACCTGTTTGAAACAGGGCCTTTTCTTTAGTGATGATCTTTCCCCTTCCACCATGCATGGGGCTGAATGGACTGAAGTTTTAAAAAACAAACCAGGTGCCAGTTCTTGCTTGTGGGTTGCAATCAACTCTGATTCCCCCTACGCAGGTTGTGCTACCCCACTGGCTTTGTTAAAATTAGACCAGACACTGTCAACAGGATTCAATTTATGGGGGAACAGAAGGTAAGTGACCTTACGGAAACGGGCTAATTCACCCTTCCCACACATCCTTGTGCCTGCTACTACCCAGCTTTCCTGAGAACACAAATCTATTGTGCAGGAAAAGAACTCTCCTCCAGAATAAGTTCCCAAAAGATGTTAATCCCCCCACGGCTGCTGGAAACGACAAACTGAAGCAGCTGCCAGTTGATTCTGTTTGGCTCTGTCAGCTTGTCCCTTTGCGCTTAGCTCCTGGGGGCATGGACCCACAACAGCAGTGGGGCTGTCTTGCCTTCTCTAATGTGTTACATGCTGCCCCAGTGTGGACAGGAGGTGGGTTTACCCCACTTAGATGGCAGCCGGGCTGCCTGGCTGCTTTCCACATTCTCCTCTTGGCAAGTAGATGGGGTTCCCCCTTGTGGCCGGCAGGAATTTAAAGGCAAGTTGTTACTGGACGGGGCAGAGGGATTTTCTCTAACTGGTTGTAGCCTGTCACCACCAGAACAAATAGAGCAAGTAGCCTGCTAAGGGTGCTAGGAACTTACTGGGGAGTGGATGTTGGAGGCGAATTACTCCACCCTATCAACCGGAGGCCGTATGTCAGGGGGTACCAAAGCACTCCTGCCTGGCCAGAGGGCCCTGGAGTGAAACTCTATCAAGCTACACGTGACAGAATCTTACATTGTGAATGAAAGTCCCATCTCCTCTCGTGCTACTGGCTGAAGGGTGAGTCAAGAGAACTCTGCTGCCTCCCTTTCCCATCCCTTCTGGTGTGCAGGACTGACATCCAACCAGCACTGTGTGTCTGGGGCTCAGCAGCAGAGCAGGTAGGCTGCCTTGCAGCTAACTGGCAATGATTTTCCTAGGTCCTTGGCCAAGCCCAACAAGTGGACAGGTGTTAAACAGGTTTACTATCTGCAAACCTCTCCTGAGCTATGCAGAGCAGCCTGGACCATTGTTCAGTGAACTGCTGCCCTCCTCCAAGCCCCCGTTTAGGGTTGTTTATGCCATGCAGCGACCTGTTCATTCTTCCAGCTTCTCCGCCAACCTTATTACAGGGAGCTGGGAGAGCTTTCTCTGGGCCCTCTAGAAGGCTCAGCTGCTAGGAGGGCACAATCTTCGCTGGGATCTAACAAGGTGGGGGCCAAGCTGCTGCTTTAGAAGTTGCCCCATCACTATAGTTGGCCTGTGCCAAGCAGTCCTGCTGACTCAGCACCTAAGCAGCATGTGCAATGTTTCAGCAGCTCCTCCCTCAAGGAAGGATGGGTTTGCCCCATCTGTTCCCTCCTGGAGTGCACAGAAGCTCCAGGGGGGAGCTCACCAGAGCATCTTCCACGGGTCATAAAGCAGAGACTCACAGACGAGCCTGAGGCCAGGTGCTAATGTCACTAGCAGCGTCCAGCTGCATTCTGCCTAAGCTCCTGCTATGGTGCAGTCACTGCAGGCCATGCTGGGGATAGCTGCCCTCCCTCCCCCACTGCTTTGAGTCAGAGGGTAGCAATAAAGACTTAGTGGCCCAGCCCGCCCGGTGCTGCTCTTCTATTCTGTTGCCAGCCTGCCTTTGCGCTTCTCTTTTCTCCATTCTTGGGGTTCTGTACGGGCTGTGGTCTCTTCGGGGCCCGTTTCTGATCCCGGTTCAGGTTCCAGAGGCAGCGATGGGGGCTTTGCAATGGGTGCCGATATCCCAGCACCTGATGATGGAACACACGGTTACAGCAGCTGTCCTGGGTGCTCCTTTGTGCCACAGGACAAAGAATCTAATTGTTAAAGCAAAAGATGGGAGTCTGCAGTGGGCTTGATGCCTGGGCCAAGACCTAGGCAGGACCCATCCCGTTACACCCAGCTGTGGTATTAATTTAGCTGGAATACATGGCCGAAAGCTTTTACAGAACCCAGTCACTGTCCAACACTAACCAGTGTTAAACAAGTTTGGGGTTTGCTATGTGGTGACCTCAGGCTGTGTAGTTCTAGTGCAAACACTCCATGAAAGCCCTTTACTGAAGGTTACAAAGAGAGAAAAAGAAGGAAAAACAGCTAAAGCATTTGAAATACAAAGTACGAAAGGAGGCTGTCATTACCAGCCCTTGTGCCCTTTCCCTTTAGCTGGGGAGGGTTTTCAACCACCGTAGCTCCAGCCCACCTCAACTACCACCTTCTCTCCTCTGCCAGCAGCTGTCCCATCTAATCTTGGCCACCTGTCTCCCGATGAATGAACCTACTTCCTTCCCAGAGCCAGAGGAGGAAAGTGATCTCATGGAAACAGACGCTCACCCAGCATGACTGGGGCAGGAAGAGAAACAGGGCTAGATTTTAGCAACCTTCCAGGAGTACCACATTATGGCGCACTGCTCATATGCCATTGGCAGAACACTTTTGTTCCACACACACAACTCGTGGACTTGGGCTGGTCAGAGGCTAAGCTCTTGTCCCACCATGCAAGGTCTTGCTAAATATACTCCATAACCCAGAGAGGGGGACAGATGCTCCCACTCAGCAGTGAATCTCCCTCACATCCCAACTCCCTCTCCTTCCATACCATATGGGGATGCAAAGGAGATCTACCTGCAGAAAGCTGTGCAGTCCTCCCATAGCCAGCTGCTGAAGACATAGCCTGGCCCAGGGCTTGGTTAGAGCCGAGAGGTTGCTGACTGCTGGAGGATTTGCTAGAGGCCGCAGCTCGCTGCTTTGATTTGGAATCTTTGACAGGTTTAGTCCAGACCAGACTCTCCCCCACCTGCAGGGCAGCTCCCATCTTCTGGGCCACATCCACCATCTTCTCATGCAACAGAAAGAAGAGAGAGGAGAGAATCACAACCAGGAAGGTTCTCGGCAGCAGTCAGGGCAGAAGTGCCTGTTCCAGGCTGGGACCACTTGCCTCAGCTGCCTGCTGTGGCTTTTAGCAGCAGCTTCACTTCAGCGCTGCTTTCACCGCAGTGCCAAGGGCCAGCTGCGAGGGAACGAGACTGAGTCAGGACATGGCAATGCACAGTGACCTCCACTCTTGTGGTGGGTGCAGAAGTAAATTGGACCCAGCCCCCCACGGGGTGCACAGGCTGCCTTTCTCGGAACAGAACGCAGTACACTGCAGCTCCACACTCATCCCTGGGACACTGAGGGGAGGGGCCTATTGTGAAGGTTTTAGATGAGGTCACTGACTCTGTCCCTGAATCACACACTCAAAGGACAGGAGCTGGCCGCAGACACTGAATTTTGCTTCTTACCAGTAGCTATGAGCTCAGATTCCAGGTCACAATATACTGCACAAAGTCACAGTAGCTGGCTAGTGCAGCTCCAGTGCTTTAGGGAAGCACATCTTTGATGCTCAAGTCACTTCAGAAAGAGAACCGACCTTTTGCTTATTGATTGTCTGTTTTAATAGCAGAGGTGAAGCAAGCAGCTTTCACTGGGCCCTTGGGCCAGTTCGGTGTGTCTAGGGAACTGAACTGTTCCCTCTTAATTGGACTTGGGTTCCAAAAGGTAAAGGGACCCTCCTGCTCATTGGATGCCACTCACTTCTTGTTTACACGGTGAGTTGCCATGCGCTGTGGAGGAGTGATTTCTGAAGAGCACTGAAGGGTTTGCATTAATCGGGTCATGTAGACCTAATAGGGATACACTGATGATTCCTGAACGGTTCTGAAGTGTGCCCCAGCAGGGTTTCCATGGGCCAATTATGTGCTCCAGAAATCACTCCCCATACAGCACATTCTCCCCTCTCCCCCCGTGGACACATGATCCTACAACATGGGATCACTAGCTACTTGCTTCCACCTGGCCGTTCTTATCAACATACCTCAGGGTCAAAGTCGAGAACGCTGCTCTCCTTCAGGACATTGACCTTCTTCTCCATCTCATTGTATTGGCAGAGCGCTCCCTTCTTGTCCCCCTGGTTGTAGAGCAGCACAGCGTAGTTCAAATTAACTAGGGGATTGGACCTGCAGCAGAAAGCCCACGGGATCAGTCACATACACTGCCAACGGCAGCATTAAAATGTCAGCAAGAACCTATCCCGATCCTAGCACTATGCAGCACTGGCTACAGCCAGCAAAGCTAGAGATAACATGCTACAAGGAACGAACCGAACAGTCACCAGGCACTCCACATGGAACTGTGGAGACGCAACCGCTCAGAGTGATGCAGTGAGAGTGCTCTAGTAACACAGCAAAGGTTGTTCAGAAGTTCCTAGTAGAAGCCCCCGGTTTCAGCTGCTCTTAGCCTCTCAGGATGATGTGCTCCATGTCTGATCTCTTCTGGCAAGTGAGTTGTTTTTGAAAGGCTGAGCACAATTGGTTCAGCAAACCTGACACAGGAAAAGCAATACACTTTCCTCACCCACAAGAAGAGGCTGCTTACCTTGGTAACTTCTGTTCTTCGAGATGCATGTCCCTGTGGGCGTTCCACATCAGGTGTCATTGCGTCCAGCGCCATCGATTGGAGGTCTTTGTAGTGGATCAGCGGGGAGCCGCTCGTGCGAATACTCCGCCACTCGCTCAGTTCCTTTTCTACCGCAGAGTAGCTAGAGGACTCCAAAGTAGAGGGGAAGGAGGGAGGGTAGTGGAGCACCCACAGGGACACACATCTCAAAGAACAGAAGTTACCAAGGTAAGCAACCTCTTCTTCTTCGAGCGATATCCCTGTGCGTGCTCCACATCAGGTCGCTTTGTAGCAATTTTCTGCACTAGGCAGAGGGACTTCAGTGGACTGCTGAAAGTACGGCCCTGCCAACATTAGCATCATTTACTGATGCTTTATCTATTGCATAGCGAACGTGTGTAGGGATGACCACAGGGCTGCTTTGCAAATGTCTGTTAGTGAGACGTTGTTTAGAAAAGCTGTGGTAGCTGACATTGCTCGGGTGGAGTGGGCTTGGACTCCGACCGGAGGTTGGAGTTTATTTTGATGGTAACAGGTAAGTATGCAGTCCTTTATCCACTTGGACAGTCTTTGGTTGGAAATAGGATCACCTGCAATAGAGATGAATAGCCTGTTTGATTTCCTAAATGATTTTGTTCTCTCTAGGTGAAAGGGCAATGCTCACCTGACGTCCAGGGTCTGAAGAGAGGCTTCACAGAAGTTTCTGTGAGGTTTGGGGTAAAAGGTAGGTAAATGGATGGGTTCATTTATGTGGAATTCTGAAGGTACCTTAGGTCAAAATTTTGGGTGAGGGCAGAGTGTTACCTTATCTTTCTGAAAGATAGTGTATGGTGGTTCTGTTATAAGGGCATTGATAACTGCTTGAAGGGAGCTTTGGTGATGGTGTTTAGTACTAGATTCAAATCCCATAATGGTGCTGGGGGACGTATTGTTGGATATAGCCTTTGGATCCCTATAACAAATCATTTAACAAATGGGTTACTAAACACCATTGTGTCGCTAAGGAGGTCATGGAAGACCAAAATTGCTGCCAGGTGTACTTTTAGAGAACTGATGGCCAGTCCAGTCTGTTTCAGTTCTGGAAGGATTTGTGGTATTGTTGAAGATGCAGGCGAGATTTGTCGCACAGTACATCATGTATGAAATTTCCGTAAGTATGTAATTCTGGTAGTTGGTTTTCTACTATTTAGTAAGATGTGTCGTACTGGTTCTGACCACTCTAATTCTGCTGGTTGGAACCAATGTTCCCTCTAAGGTTTGGTGGCTTGTGTGCGAAATTTTCAAGCCGTGTGCAAAACTTTTTCTGAATAAAATTTTTGTGTAAACTCACATGACAGAAATTATAGGCATTAATTGAAGTTAAAGTGATTGTAAATAGAATTAATTGTGTTTAATTAATTGAATTTGAATTAATTTTGAATTGCAATTTAATTTTTAAAAAGGTTTTTATTGAAAATTAATTTTTTTTAAAGTTCTTTTTAAAGAAAGAAAGAAAGAAAGAAAGAAAGAAAGAAAGAAAGAAAGAAAGAAAAGGAAGAGAAAGGAAGGAAGAAAAGAGAGAGAAAACAGGAAGAGAAAGAAGGAAGAGGAAAGAAAGAAGGAAAGAAGCCAAGGCCGCTGGTGGGGGGGACCTGACCGCGGCCCTGGGAGGCCGCCGGTGGGGCGGAGCAGACCCCAGCCCCGGAGGCTAATCCCGGCCCCGGGCCTGGAGGCCAAGGCCGTCGGAGGAGCCCGGCCCCGGCCCCAGGCCGGGAAGTCGAGGTGGTCGGTGGGTGGCAGCCTGGAAGCCCACCCTGGCCGCAGCCATCCTACTGCCCCGGCCGCGTGGGGCAGACAGGCAGGCCCGCGCATCTGCCCCGGCTCTGAGCCTGCCTGTTCCACCCTGGGGGCGGGGAGGGCCAGACCAGAGGTCGGGCGCAGGCCGGGTCTGCCGCGGGAAAGCCGCAGCTCCGGGGATTTGGAGGGAGCGGCGGGGGCTACCGGGTTGCACAGGAGTCCCTCAGTGCCGTGCAGGGGGTGCAACAGCCGCTGTGCGGCCACGCACCCGCGCAGCTTAGAGGGAACACAGGTTGGAACCACTTAGGAACCATGCCATCAGGCGTAGGTTCTGAATCTCTGGATAGTGAGAGTGGCCAGCATTCTGGGTTAGTAGGTTGAAAGTGGGTTTAAGGGTTATCGGTTTGGGTTGCAACAGATTTAGTAGTTCTGAAAACCACGGTTGTCTGGGCCAAGGTGGTGCAATAAGGATAATATGTGCTTGGTCTATTTTGGTTTTCTGGATGACTTTGCTCATTAGTGGTATGGGGGGAAATGTGTAAAGCAGGTCCCATGACCAACTGCGGAGAAAGGCAAGGCCCAGGAACTTGGGGCCTAACCCGGCCCTGGAGCAGAAACGGTGACACTTGTGGTTGAGGTGTGTGGTGAAGAGATCGATGGATGGAGTGCCCCACTGTTTGAAGACGAATTCCAGTTGTTTGTTGTTGATTTCCCATTCGTGGTTGATTGTGATTGAATGCTGGATGCACCAATTCCATAGCCTGACTGCTTCTGCGCACAGGGAGGGCGATCTTGCTCCTCCTTCGTAGTTTTATATAAAACATGCAGGCTATGTCGTCTGTCATTATTCGTACTGATTTGTTCTGGATGAATGGCAGGAAGTATTGGCAGGCGTATCGGATTGCCCTCAATTCTAGAATGTTTATGTGGAGCACAGATTCGCTCTTTGACCAACGGCTTTGTGTCATTCTTTGGCTGATGTGAGCCTCTCATTCTAGCAGTGAGTCATCTGTGATTAGCATGATGTCGGATTGCGGCAGTAAGAAGGATCTTCCACAGAGGATGTTTTGTGGTTGGGTTCACTGATTTAGGGAGTTCTTGATGTGTTGGGATGGTGACATGTTTGTTTAGGCTGTGTATGTTTAGCTTGTATACCGTTGCCAGCCAAGCCTGCAGGGCTCGCATATGCAATCTTGCATATAGCACTACGTTGGTAGTGACTTCCATGTGCCCTAGTAATTGTAGAGTTGTTCGTGTGATCACATATGGTGCAGCCTGTACTTGGGAGATGAGATCTGTTAATGTAGTGAATCTCACTTGAGGCAGTGAGGCTTTTGCTGTTACTGAATTTAGTAGTGCCCCAATAAAGGTAAGTTCTTGGGTTGAGGTAATGACAGATTTTTCCATTTTTATTTTGAGTCCCAGTTGTTGAAACAATGTCAGAGTTTGAGCAATGGTAGACTTCGCTGTGTGTTGCGATTGCGCTGTGAGGAGGCAATCATCAAGATATGGGAATATGTTTATCCCTTGCATTCGCAGAAAGGCTGTGGCCACCGCCAGCACCTTGGAAAATACCCGGGGTGCCGCTGAAAGTCTGAAGGGCATGAGTTTGTATTGGTAGTGTGCATTGTTTGCTGTAAAATGGAGAAAACGCCTGCTGGATGGTAATATGAAAGTACGCATCCATGAGATCGAGGGATGAAAACCAATCTCCTTGATGCAACATTGGGAGTATAGTGTTTAGAGTGACCATTTTGAACCTCTGGCATCTTAGGTCTAGGATTGGCTTCCATCCTCCGCTTTTCTTTTGTACCACAAAATTGCAGGAGTAGAATCCTTTTCCTCTGTGTTGTGGAGGAACGGGTTCTATTGCTCCCACTTGTAAAAGCTGGTGGATTTCTTGTTAATAGACTCATAGACTTTAATGTCAGAAGGGACCAGTACAATCATCTAGTCTGACCTCCTGCAAAATGCAGGCCTCAAGACCTCACCCACCCACTCCAGCAATAGGCTACCAACCTATGACTGAGTTATTTACCTCCTTAAATCATGATTTAAGGACTTTAAGATACAGAAAATTCACCAGTAGGTGAGCCATGCCCTGTGCTACATGATTGTTGCATGATTTGCACGTGAGTGGGGTCCATAAGGACGGGATAGGGTAATGTGGAGGGGGTAGGAATAGGAATGGAATGGAGTAGTTGTCGTTCCGTTTTCCAGAACCCATTTGTCCCTTCTGATGGTGGACCAGGCTTGATGGAATTGCCTGAGACAAAACTCGAAGTTCTGATCCGATGTTGGGGATGTTGCAGTGCAAGGAGGGAGTCTCAAACCCTCGACCAACCCCTCAAAATTGAGGTTTGGGAGGTGGTGGTTGTGTGTTAGGAGGCTGTGAGGATTGCTTGCGTTTATATCCTCTATGCCTTCCCCTTTTTTGGTTTGCATAGTGCCTCTGTTGGTATTGAGCCTGATAGCAAGGTTAATAGAAGCGAATATATGGCTCAAACATGTTTTGTTTTCTCTTGGGCGTAGGTGTGTATATTCCTAAGGTGCACAGTGTTGCTCTGTAGTCCTTCATAGAGTGTAGGACTGCACTGGTTTTCTCTGAGAACAGATTAACTCTATCAAAGGGGAAATCTTTGATTTTTGCTTGAAGGTCTCTCGGTAAGGCTGCTGCGTGGAGCCAGGAGGCTTGGCGCATCATCAACGCGGTGGCCGTAGTTCTTGCCGCTGCATCAGCTATGTCGAGGGAGGTTCTTGCAACTAGTTGACCTTCCTGTATCAAGACTCTATGTTGTTCTCTTTTATTGTCGGGCAAACTGTCTGTGAGTTGTGCCAATTTTTCATAAATTGAATGATTGTAGTTTGAGAGTAATAGTAATAGGAATAGTTCGCCACTCTCAAGAGGAGAGTTGGGGAAGAGTAGAACTTTCGCCCTAGTAGATCCAGGTGTTTCCAATCTTTGTCCTGAGGGGTGGATTTGAAGTTGGGTTGTTTACCCCTATGGTTTGCTGCCTTGGTAACAAGGGAGCTAGTGGGGGGGATGGGTGAATAGAAACTCCATCCCTTTTGGTGGAATATACCATTTCCTGTCATTCCTCTTGTTTGTGGGAGGTATGGTGGCCGGAGTTTGCCATATTAAATTGGCTGGGTCCAGTGCCATGAAGAATTTTCAGTAATATATGCTGTATCTCCTTGACCTCTTCCAAGGGAATTTCCAATTCCTGAGCTAACATTGGAATCAGTCGTTGAACTGCTTTGGATCGTCAACAGGACTGGATGTAGAGGGAATTACTCCCTCATCCTGCATGGAGAGTGAGTCATGTGATGGTGAGTGACCCTGATCTGCTGTGTCGATTGTCAGGGTTTGTTCCGAGGACTGGATCGATAAGTTTGAACGTGCTATGCTAGGTGACCTGTAAGAACCACGAGTGTGCTAGGTTTCAGAGTGGCAAGAAATGACCATGTTATAGTGAATGGTCATTTTCTGAGTGTGGAGGTGATAAATGGTGTTCTTTGTTCTTTCTTTTGTAAGGTAGCGCTGTTGTTTGTGTAGCTACCGCTGCCAAAGTAGGAGATACATTCCCTGTGCACGTCTTGGAGGAACGCTGTTCCACTAGCGGAGATGGCGCCAGAGTTTTTTGGCATGTCTTGTCCGGTGCCATGTTCTCCTGCGGTGCGGTTGCTGGGGGCTTGTGCTCTTGCGCTTCCAGAGAAGCGCTTCTGCACGGTGCCGACTCAGAGGAGGAGCATTTTGTTTGTGCTCTAGACTCCTCATTAGGACATTTAGAGTCCTTTGTCTTGCCAGCCCGGCTCGTACAGGAGGAACTTGTAGCCTTTTAGGTACTTTGTTTAGGAGACCTCTGGGCTGGGGAATGACCCCGTTTAGAGGTATTGGTCTCCATGGGCGACAAAGCCCTTCTTTTATGATAGCTTGTGTGCTTATGCCTTGGAGATTTTCTGGGACCCCGGTCGGAACAGGGTCTTAAAGATTTCTCCATTAAAAATAGTTTCAACCTCAGGTCCCTGTCTTTTCTTGCTCTGGCGCTGAGGCTAGCGCAGTGTGTGCATTTCTGAGGGACATGGAGTGTTGCCCAGACAGTGGACATGTTGAGAATGTCCGTCTGAGGCAGGCATGGCTTCGTTACATGCTGAACACCTCTTGAAGGTGGGTGAATTCGGCATGTTTCGTTCTTATTCCTTGTTTTCTTCTTTTCTTTTTTTAAGTAACTGAACCAACTATCTACCAAGAGTAGGGGGAGAGAAGAGGGTTCATTTTTGTTTTGGGGTTTTTTTTAATAGAGGAAGGAGAAGGAAGGGTAAACTAGTAATGACTGAATTAACTATTTTTCTTCCCTTATTTTCCAGAATTGGATGAGCAATAATGCTGAGGAGATGCTCCGTCTTTAGCCAAGGACGGTTGAAAAAGAACTAAGGGAGCGGGGGGCTGTTCGCGTGCTCAGCCCACACCGCTGGCAGTGCGAGCAGCGCCCCGCTGATACCACTACGAAGACCTCCAATTGACGACGCGATGACACCTGATGAGGAGCACACACAGGGACATCACTCGAAGAAGAAAAATTGGAGAGAATCTGGGATCAGTTCTACAGACAAAATGGCTGAGGCTGTA
This sequence comes from Pelusios castaneus, assembly GCA_007922175.1. NCBI lineage: Eukaryota > Metazoa > Chordata > Testudines > Pelomedusidae > Pelusios > Pelusios castaneus. The sequence continues at coordinate 1,286,805 of ML685910.1, read as the reverse complement.
ACTTACAATGTGGTGCTGAAACAGCCCCAATGAGCCAGCATTCAGGAGTTTGTTTTGGCTGGAGTAAGTTTGCTGCAGCATTGCTTGAGAAAGCCAGGGCAGGCTTGACAAGGGTGAAGCTACGAAGGCAGTGGGAGGAGCCTGTCTGACGGGAGCAATTAACACAGACTGGGTTTGTGTACACATTTCCATAGAACTTGTTCCAAAATGGTAGAAGCCACCCACCAGTTTGGTGGGGAAATTTGGGCTCAGCGAACTTGGGGAACCTGGTGAAGAATTCCATGCAAACCTCCTCTGAAGATATGCAGCAGTGGAGCTCTCTCCTCACAGCTGAGAGATAAGACAAGCTGGTAGTGTGAGGCCCCCGGGTTCCAGGTTCTGGAACTGCCACATGCCATTAACAGTGTTTAGAAGCCAGCAGAGCTTCACGGTGCTGCAGAACAAAACTCATTTCCTTTTACCCATCTTCCTTCCCTTCCGCCCAAAACTTTTGTAAGAAGTTCCATACAAAGACCACATCAAGAATGTGTCAAAGTCCAGGAAAAATAGGCAGTGGGCTTGTGACTGAAGACTCTCTTCTGCCATTCCCTCATGTGGAGTGCTGGGCCGTGGAGTCTAAAGCTTTTGATAAGCAGCAAATCAGGTTGTCTGTAAGCCAAGAGTATGGGTCGTGGGTAATGCCATAATGAAGGAAACTGTTAGCAAGGAGATATGATCGTGTTAGGACCTAACCTATTCATTTACTATAACACAGAAGCTATTTCTAAAGTACTGACCCTGCATTTAAAAACTCTGCCTCTGTCAGAGCCCAGGAAATAGCGTATGAAAATAGACATCTTGGAGAACAACCCTTCTGCAAAAAAAAACACTGGGGGGCGGGGGCGGGTCAGAGAGAGCTGGTTTAGATGAGCTGTTTGCAAAGAGCAGCGAAGCAAGTGAATAAATAGGACAATCACTGGTTAAGTGAAGAGTGGGAGAAAGGAGACCCATGTTAGCCACTGCCAGAAAGAGGAGACGTCTTTTATCAAGACACCCACAAGGTGTCTTTCCAGACAGTCTGGCATCAGAGGCAAATATCACGCTGCTGCTATAAAATTATTCATGGAGATGGAAACAGAAACTGTAATCATCTTCCCAGCCAAACTGTTCAAGGTATGACAGAAGAGAATATCTGTGGGAATGAGGATTCAGCCACAGGATAACTGGAGAAAGTACAAGGGATGTCAGCTGAACAAGCCAGAGAGATGCAAGGCTTAAACACCCTGAGTTTGCCTCCCAGCAATCAATGGCAGTTAGCGTTAATGTCAGCTTTGATGTGGTTTTGTTTTTCTGGTAATTCTACACGGCTGCAGCATCGTAAGAGTGCCTGGTAGCTCAAGAGAGCTTGTAAAACTGAATTCTAATTCATGCACTTTGATCTACCCACAAGACACGCTACCAACCAGCACTCTCCTTAACTCAGCTGACCCCCCAAAATCAGGGAGGGGATAGATTCTGAAAGCTGGGGAAAGACAATTGCAGCTGGGCATGGTGGGCAGGGAATCTGGTTTCATACTTGCAGCATGCTCTCTCCTTGTAGGTATATTGTGTAGTGTTCACAAGTTACCTGTGACATGTTATTGGCAATGGTGCACGTCTACTCTGGAAAGCAACTCAGTCTAACCTGATCCTATGACTTACACTTCCCTGCATTTATTTTCCTCCCATTCTGTAGGTTCCCCATTTTCAAAGTGTCTGATGAAGTGGGATTTTCTCCCAGGAAAGCTCATGCGATAAATAAATGTGTTAGTCTTTAAAAGTGCCACAGGACTCCTTGTTTGTTTCAGTAAAAATATGACACAGTGGGGTTCTGTGCATCTTGTCTCTCAGTATCTCCTGTCTAAATGTGCTCCATTTATGATCTTTCAAACAGCCAGCCTTGCAAATTCTCCCTGGGTTCTCAAAGCCGGCCTGAGATTTTCCTTCCTACACATCTTCATAAATAATATTATGCAGGCCCCATTTCTTAAATGAGATTGCACGGTTCTAGTGGGAACTGAGGGCAGAATTTGCCCAAATGATTTAACCATAGTTAACAATTCTGTTGATGCATGAGTCGGAAAAGACTACAGCTCTCTCCCCCAGAGCTGTGCAGGACTAAGAGTAAGAAATTTGCCATTAAAGCGAGCAGCTAACTCTCCATACATATTGCTGAGTGAGGGGCCATGTACACGGTCTCTTTGCAGAGTGGAACAGCACTAAAATATCAAACGTATTTAAAAACATGCTGTTCTGTTTACAGGCTTTGGAATTCCCATCCTCTCTCTAAGGCTCCAAAGAGGAAAATTACCCGTAACCGCTGCTATCCAGCTTGTGAGAGAAGAGACTAACCGACTGGTGCTGTGAGGTGCCACCTTGTGGTCAGTACAGATTAAATGTTCACCTTTAGTGATGACTCCTTATAGGGCTATGCTCAGCATTAACATAACACTAGGGACACCAAGCAAGATCAGGGCTCCCTTGTGCCATGTCCAAAGACCTGATGAGGGAGGGCCCCTGTCCTGAAGAATGTACACACTAAAGAGACTGAAGGAATGGAAAGGGAAACGGATGAGGGAATGGAAAGGGAAACGGATGAGCAGTGGGGGAGGGACTTGCCCAAATGACTGTCCGATTAAGACTTACTGGTCCAGCGATACAGCGTGCGCATAGGATCGCTTTGCATTCTCAACATCTTCAAGGTTTGTCAGAGCAACTGTTGGGAGAAACAGAGGAACACAGTAAGCTCACTAGCAATGCAAAGCCTTCAATATGCTCAGCAGAAATCCACTTTTCTGCTTTCCCAGGCACTGAGCCCATTTGCAAAAGAAAGTTCTGAATGTCACTGCTTTATTCCTTTGCTCTTTGAGCCCCTGCATCAGAATCAGGTAGAACAAAGGCACCTCTGCAGAAGCTGGTTTAAACTCTTTAGAAAGCTGAAATCATTGGCCAAAAAATCCTGGGGTAAAGGGACACTTATAAAACCTATCAATCAAGACTTCTGCAGCTAGTGGGGTTCTCTCCCCATTCCACACATGCCTTGCCTATATCCAGAGCCCAGCACCACTGTGAATCCTTCCACACACTCTTGACCACAGCAAAGGAAGTGACCAGAAGTTGAGTCCCTGTCCCAGAAAGAAAAGAGAAATTAACTATCTGATCAGGATGCCTAAAATCCAGACAAAGCCAGGTCTTCTACACAGGTTACCTTGGTCATTTAATTGCGCAGCAACTCTGCCAGAGTCAGGAACATACACAATCCCTCTGCCATGGGAGTTGCAATTCCCGGTTTCCAGTTGTTCTAACCCTGGATTTAGTGCTGGTGAGGAGTGACACTGAGGATACCGCAGAAACCCAAGTGCTCTTAGCCACAGAAGTCACTGCATGAGCAGCACCAGGGCAAGCTTCTCTGGATCACCCCACAATGGCCCTTGTACATAAACTGGGACCAGCCATGGTGGATTGCGGGGGTGTGGACACTAATCTGTAGCAAGAAGTGTACTTTGGTGAGTGAGAAGGCATTGATTTTTGGTCACCACTGATCTGATTTCAAATCAGTCCATGAGCTGGTGGTGAAGAACTCTTCAAGACCAATGTGCTGAGTTATCTAGTCGCAGATAGCCTCTTGCATCAGCCCTTGCTTTCCCACTTTAAAATCCTATATTTCCCAAAGAAGATATTCATGCAGGTCAAGTCAACACAGGTCTGCGAGGTAAGGGGAGGGCAGGAAGGAAGGGTTGTTTACCTGCCAGCAGCATGTAGAGCTCTCCCATCCGGGGCTGGAAGTTGATGGCGGCGCTGAGGAAATGGAAAGCAGATGCATACTGCTGCATTGTCAGGTGGACTAGCCCCAAATTGAAAAGAATCTTCCAATCAAATGGAGCTAAGTAGTTGGCTCGCTTCAGGCAACTGATAGCCTGCAAAGAGAAACAGTGCCTGAGTGGACAAGGCTTTCTCCAGTCTCCGCCACCTGGGAGGATCCTTATTGTTTTATATTTGTTCTTACACAAATGAAGTTAACTGCAGAAGGAAATGGAAGGGAACCAGGCACTTACTGCCACGTATTTCTTCTTGCCAAAGAAGCACATTCCAATGTTGTTCCAGAGAGGGGGGCTTTCAGGCATGGTGTAGGCCACTACTCTGTACTTGGTGAGGGCTACATCAAAATCTCCATGGGTCTGCATCATGCTGCCAGCTGCCAAGATGGCCTGCAAAAGAACTCGACAGTGAGTGGCTGAGGCATTGGGCTCTCCCAAACGTGGTGAGGAGAAAAGGCTACAAAGTTATTAAACTAAACATAAGTCCGTGCTCTGAGTGAAGACTCTCTCTGCTCGAGACTTCCAAAGTGAGAACAAGTGGAAAATCTAGATCCTGACAGGGTTGGCTGGGAGATGGCAGGGCGTTGAGCAAGTGTCCCGTACTTCCCACTTACTCTTTCCTGAGCAACGTGGCTAAAAAGCACTGCATCTTGACTAGCTAATACTGTTTGGGATCTGTTTAGTGATGCACAGTGACAGCTTCCAGAAGCTTGCTCTCTGAATAGGTCCATAAACTAAGAGTTTCCTTTAACTGATAAATTGGAATAGAAATCTTCCCCCAGCAATTTAAGGGGAGATGAACTTGACTCAGCCAAACCTGGATAGTTCACACTATTGGCTGAGGAAGACACTGCAAATTACTGAATGCATGCAATCAAAAAGAAAATCAAATATATTGCATCAAAATTTACTTAGTATAAACTAAACTAAATTAATGTTTGTCAAATAAATTATTTGTAATACTTCACAGGGGTTGGAGGAGAGTCTGGATGAGTAATGTAGTCTTCATAATAATACTTGCTTTGTATTTATTCATTGCTTTGTATCCATAGATCTCACAGTGATTTACATAAGCCTTGTTATTGAGAACCCATGTTCAGCTAGCTAGACCATCCCCATTATAGCTGGGAGAGAACTGTGTATAAATTACAGTCTTTGCAGACTAGCAAAGGAGTGAAGTTCCACCATACTATCCTTATTCATTTGTGTCTGTGCTCTGCTCCTGAAAGTCACAGAGGTTCACTGAATTCCCAGGAATGCAGTGCAGAGCTCTTGTGATGAACTGCAACAGGTTGAAGTAATTATAGGAGAAAGGCAATTTCCATTTGTTAAAAGTTTTTCTATGGAAAATACAGGAAAAACTTTCCATTAAAAGCAGACAGGCCCCGCAGATAACATCTTTTGTTGTCATCAGATAGGGGGCACAAAATGTGTTCTGAAACAAGCTTCCCACCCCATGCTCTGACACAGCATATCCAGGGAAATCTTTACACTAAAATTAGTTTATACAGGCCTAATGTAAACTGTATGTATTCCTCATGGTACCTTATAGTTGCTGGGATCATATGTAAGTGCGTTTCCAAGATGTTCAAACGCTTTTTGATAAACTCCAAGCTGAGGAAAAACAAATGAGTGTTAGAAATGCAGGCCCAGATGGGTTAAACAAGGAGAAAGCCCTGTATTCATACACCAAACTGATATCACTTAAAACCAGGGATTCAGAAGAGTTGGCTTTATTTTCTTGCCATTACTCTCCTGTATGCAGTGTTATTACCAGTGGGAACAAAAGACTCCTAGCACTTACTTGGTAACAGGGAGACACCATTCATCCTGCGTAGGCTTTCGAGCCCACAAAGCAGGTTTCTATATAGTTTGTGTCTGGGGAATAGGCAGTATTGGGAGAGGTTTTTTCTAGGGAGGACGAAGAAGCAGAGACTAACTTCCTGAGCAGCATAAGCAACAGCACAAATTCCCCGACCACTTTTCCCTCCCTCCCCGTGCCCCCATCCATTGCCTATCTGCTTAGACTGCCCTCAACTATCGAAGCCATTGGGAGTTGAGAGTGCGTGGCAGCTCTGCAGAAATGATGCTAACCTCAGGAATTACATTGGTATCATTACGATATAAATTCATCCCATAGTGTCTCTTGTTGGTCCATGAATTTATTCACACTCCTTTACCTTCCCGCTCCTTGCACAACTGCACCAGTGCCTATCAACAGACAGTGTCTCACTCCTTCTCTGACCATGGACACAAAGACTTGCAAGAAGTCTGGAGTGAATTTTGGAGTCCAGGGACATGCTACACACCACAAGCAAGTGAAGTCATAGTGCAGACATGTGCCCATCCTACTCTGCTCAGGTTGTCTTGCCTCCTGCTCTTTCCAGGGCTCTATGAATACCCTTCAATCTCTGCCTGTAGCCCCTTGAGTAGAGGATGGCAGCTGTACCAAATACTGCAATAAGGCAGTTGTTTGGGAGAGTTCTGCTCATGACCCAAGGCCCTAGTGGTAAAAGTGCCTGGGTTATTTAAATTAGTTCAGATTTTCTCCAAGATGCATTAGCATTAAACAATTTCATGGCTGCTTTTCTAGGAGACTAACTGTCTAAGCTTTTCCCCCAGAAACAAGGGAACAACTACTTGTGTTTTATTGTGCTTGTAAGGATGAGAACACAATTAGGGCCTTTGCCAAGTAGAGTTCCAGCTCTGGCGGAGAACCAGGAAATTAAGTTACTTCCCTTCAGGAGCCAAATGAGAAAGGAACAGATGAGCAAGCTCTAGCTTGCCTGCAAGGCCTTTTGAGAAATACCTCAAACTCAGATGGAGATGAATAGAAATTAACACCATATATAATTCCCAGGACATTTAAACAATAATTAGATCCATGGAATAGCCAACAGTGTTTAGTACCTGCAAATAGAGTAAACCCAGGGTTGTAAGGAGTTCTGTGTTTTCTGGAGAAAACCTGAAACACAAATCCCAAAGTTATACAGTGTCTTGGCAGCACTAAGTATGGTGAAGGTGAAGGTGAAGTATGGAACCCCTGAGATTGAATTTAGTGCTATTCCTGCTAACAGAACCGATTAATAATATCACCATCGCCATGAAACATTTTACAAAAATTACTCACTCCTCCTGCCTCTGTGGGCAGTAGGTAGTATTTAAGTGGGTAAACGGAAGTGCAGGAGGTTAAGTGGTTGGCTCAAAATTTCCCACAGACTAAGCATCAGAGCTGGAAACATCTGCTCTAACCACGTTCCCAAGGCAGAATGCAGGCGATACCTTCGTGCTTGATGGGTAACATATGCTACATTCATGTGTTTTCAGTTACAGTTTGTGATCCTCAAGCCCTCGTCTCTAACTCTACTTACATGTACAAACAGCAGTTTTGAAGTCTCCTCAAAAAGCCTCCCCACTCCCAAGGCCCTTCAAGCAAACAATAAATATGATGAATAATCAGCAGCAATTGGGGGGGGGGGGGAAACAGGTGAAAGGCACCACATACTAACCAACTAGTTGCTTACATAGAGAGTTAGGCTTCAAACCCCAACTGGGGTCCCAAGAAGATTTAATAAATAAAAATATTGAATATCTGTATCGTGATAACACCTAAAGGTCTCAACCAGGTTGAAATCCCATTGTGCAAGGTGCTATATAAAGATAATGTAAGGACTGGAGTTTGGAATCTATAATAGACGAGGCATATTTAGATTGTAAGACCTTAGAGAAAGTGGCTGTCATTTTGTTCTGTGTTTGGTAATGAAAATACAAATAATAAATTAAACCACCACCAAGAGGTGGATGGGAAACAGGAGAGGATGGAGTAACAAAAACAACAGGATGCTTTAGCACAGATTAGCTGTGTGCACAGTTCCAATGAGCAGCAGTAACTGCCAGTTGCCTTTTCTGGGCATTTGTGCACTATGCAAAATCACTGGCTAATTTAGTTGGTGTAGGGCAGTACAGATCAGAATTGAGGCATTAGGCCTTAAAACTCGCCAGCTAGGCTATTAGTTCCTCACTTTCATGCATGACAAGTTCACCCAGTAAAGTATATGACAATCCAGTAAGTTCAAAACGGCTGTTGATTGCTCACAACTCTGGCCAACAATAGAGCTGTGATGGTTAAGAGCAGCAATCATTCAGAGCTGTGTCTCAGGCTTTGCCACGTGAATCATGGGCGCCGAGAAGCTGTTTTTGTGTACATTTGCTCCCAGCACCTCCATTCACGTGTCTTTTCCTTGGCAATGGGCTCAGAGAAATATTTCTGTCCCTGACATTTTGTCAGCTGGAGTTATAGTGCTGGAGCCAAGAAAAGAGATGGTCACACAGTTGGAAAATTCCAAAATCTGCCCAGAAGTACTATCATTTGAAAAAAACCTCACACACATTCCTGGCCTGAATTCACCAATCAAAATTCTCCCAGAGCGAGGTGGTCGGGGGGAGGAATGATTCTTACTCCACTGCTTTCTTATAGACTTCAATGGCTTTGTCGGTCTCCCCTTCCAGCAGGTGAATTTTTCCCAGCATCACATATGTCAGGTCGTGTCTATTGACCTGCAAGGCATTGTTCAGATGGTCTTTTGCCTACACATAAAAGCACACACAGAACAGAGAGAGTAAAATCAATGTGGTTGCAGAGTTCACAATGACCCAAAAGCTGTCTGCTTTGAGCATCAGCCCACATGTTACTAGCATGGAGGGGAAAGAGATCAAAGGCTCAAGCCACACTTGAAGAATCTTATTATAAAGGCCCAGCCTAAGAGGTGGTTGTTGAAACAAGCCCTCCAACAGGAGTCAGGAGTTCTAGGGAGGGAGAGACACAAAGCTGAGCACTTCAAGGCAAAGCAAAACATATTGATCACCCAAGAGATACACAAGGGCCGTTTATTCCTGTACAGAATCCAAGTTCCCTTGGGGACTGCTAAGTTTGTTCGTGTAACATATGCATTTACAGTTTATTTCTCTGAAAAATGCTCAGGCTAGCAAAGAGCCAGGATTGCCATGTAAATGCAGAAAGAGTCCATCAGCACCAGCCAGGCATATGCAAAGCTCCTCCAATGGGAACACTTCCAAACTCCTGTTACTGTAACATCTTCCGCTTCCTCCTGAGCTGAGCCAGTGGGAGGGCAATAAAAGTTTGCAGCTTTCTAGCACATGGCACATTAAAAGAAGAGATGCTGACGAGACAGAAAAGGAATTACACAGTACTGGATATCCATTACCCACAAATGTTAAACCAGCAGTCTCCTGTGGCTTCATTATATTTTATAGGTCCATGTGATGTTATGCAAGATGTATGCACTACCCAGAGGTAGCCAGTAAGTCTGTCGGACTAATGGGACACTTTATAAGCTGGCAGATCCCAAAATTGAAATGCTTTTTTCTTTAAACAGTTGTCTCCTGGACATCTATTTTTCCCAGATCAAACTGAGTGAAGGGCTCTCATCACAGATGAACCTGTCCAAATATGAACCCGCTCTCTAAACATTTTGCTGTTATTTTGCAGTGATCAGGAAAAGATCAGGAACTCGACACAAGAGCTGCAGTATTCTCAACAGAAGCAGTTTTAAGGCTACCTGGCCTAATTATAAGCTTGTTGTATTACTGACTGTAACAGCCACTGTGAGCCCATCACCCTAGAAATTCAGAGGCCTGCTTCATGATGCCCTCAGATTGTGTAATTCAAATACTGATTTTAAGATGCTACATCCATCACTCTGGGCAACAGCCAATATTTTCTCTCTACCAGAGGGGTACTGGGAAAGGAATTTTTAGAGGCAGAGAGTGGGAATGTCAAATTGAGACCCCATCAGTTCCTTGAAATGCTGTGTTTTCCTACTAAAACCTAAACCTCACAAAACCAACCCAGCAGCTCAGTTCTCATCACCTAAGTGAGTAGCATGAAATGATGTGTTAGGAGGGAGTGGAAGCAAGGGGACGGAGAATTCAATTTTAAATTTCCACAGAGTTCTTCTATTAGTTGCTAAGCCCCAAGAGCACAGCCAATGCACCCACCCCCACCCAGTCACTCCAGCCGTGACCTCTGCTCCAGGCTTCCTGTAGGAGAACCTTCTGCACCACTAGGTGAACTCATGAAGGCAAGGAAAAGAGGTGAGCCCTTCCATCTTGGCTGCTTTGCAGTGCACAGGACCTATGTCTCTTTGGTGCCTCCAACATGGAATCTCCAAACCCACCCTCAGCCCCTGAGGGCTCCCCACCACAAGCCTAGATGCTTGGCATGTTGCACCAGGATTTGAGCCCTAGACCATCCCCACTGTAGTCTTCCTAAAGCTGAAAGTTACATCTCAAGAGATATAAACACCTCCATGAGGCTAGAAATTCATCCCTATATTTGTCAAATCTCCAAGCCGGAAGCATCCCCTTGGTGTCAGAGTGTGGTTTGTTATCCAGCGAAGAGATACAAAGTATGTGTCATCCCACCGTGAGGAGAAGACTTCTTTTAAAAATGGAAATACTCTCTGGAAAGTCCTAGTTCAGACATGACCCACTGGACCCACAAGAGTTTGTAGTCGCTTTGTAACACAAGTTCAGCTATTGCCAGTTCACTGTAGTTAATTACTACAACTGCAACAGCAAATCTAAACACCCCATCTTTTTTTTAAACAAGAAATGAAGTTTATTCTCTGGCTTTGCTTAGAGTAAACCACAAACATTTGGGAAGGTGTCTACATTTGCACTCAGTCCTGTGGGGAAATTTGAGTGAAATGTCAACCTTGATAGCATGACTGAGAACTCTATTCTAGACAGGGCCTCGGAGGCTCCCCCCATGCCCTCTTGGCTAACTCCAAACCTCACTTCACTCTGAACACTGCAAGGGGAATACATCTTTTAGTTAGTGACTCACTAGTGGCTGATTTGTAAGGGGCTGAATGACTGATGTGGCTCCCCCGTGAGCATAAATGAACAGTGAACTCTGTTGTATTAACCCAGATGGAATAAATGGGCCCAAAGAACCAAAAGTGTTAACATGACTATCTGGGCATGTCTATGCTGCAACTGAACACCCTCCTCACTTGTTGGGGCGCAGAGCTCAGGCTCCCACCAAGCCCAAATGTCCATGCTACAATTTTACAGCATCACTGCCTGAGCCCCATGAGCCCAAGCCAGCTGACATGGGGACCAGGTGTGGGTGTTTAACTGCATTGTAGATATGCAACATTTTGCAATTTTAAACAAGGTTTGGGGTTTCGTTTGCAGAGACCTCAGTCTGTTTAGTACCATAGCAAACATTCCACTAAAAATCCTCTGTAACCTTTCAGCACATATACAAAAAAAGATGGAAAAACAGTTGAAGCATTTGAAGTGAAAAGTATTGAGTAAGGCTTTGAATTTAACAACATCTTGTTTCCTTTCTCTTTAGCTATATTAAATCTTTAAAAGAAACCTCTCCCTTCCTTGACAGTCTCTTAGATGGTATTAAAAATGGCAATCAGGCTCTTTTTGGGAGGAAAGAGGAGTTAGCTGAGCGGGGCTGGAACACTCATTAAAGTCTGATTCGGTTTCCTAGAAGGCACAAGACAAACACATAAAAGGGGAAAGAAAAGAGCAGCAAAGGTAGAAAATACAGCTTCTGTCTCTGGTGTTGACTCTCGCTTACAGCCTCATTGCTGGAAGACATGGCACACAGTCTTATCAGCTATTCCAAGATTTGACAGACTTGGACCAGAATCAGGCTACTTAGAGCATTGTTTTTACCTGCCTCTTTCCAGTCACAGATTTACAGCAGTGTTGCAAAATATGCAGTCTTGACTGGATAAGCCAGATTCTTATTAGAAGCAATTGAAAGGTGGGAAAAGAAAAAAATATGGTGGGGAAGGAAAAGAAAACACAAGAGAGGGTGTGGGGCAAATGAAGTCTCACATCCCAGGTAGTTTGGGATTTAGCTGGAGCCAATGGAGGTGGTAGTGTCATTCACATCACTCGTTCTGGCTCAGTCTGGTCAGGACATCTCAGGGTTAATATGAAGAAAGCCCAGGGTCCCCAGAGACAGTGGGATGGCAGCCATGATGGTGAAGCTGTTCCTTCCCTGGCTGTCAGCCAGCACTGTGTAGCTCTCTGCCAATCTTCATCATTCAAAGTCTCTTTGGGAACCCCAAAAGCCAAGTTATGGGCAGATTAGCCCGTCATTCTTTTCTCCACGAATTAGGCCTAATTTCCAACGCATCTATTTTGGTTCATTGATCTCCAGTCCCTCACTTCTTCTGTTTACTAGGCATGATCTCAACAGTCCGTGAATTATGTCAGTAGGCCTTTTTGTTTGGACTACTTCAGATTTTTGTCTTCCTTTTGTTCCTTTTCCCAATCAACATTTATTGTTACTGTGACATTTTATAAAACTCACTTCTCACAAATTAGAAATTTGTAGATCAGGTTATCAGAACAAATCAAACACTTGAAATAGCTAAGAAACTAACTTGACTAACAAACTATCATTGTATGTGACCCCTTTATCAGGAAAGCTAATGAGGAAAAAAAAAAAAAAAAGAATCAGGTCTCTAATGATGTCTCAGGGCTTTTCTACATGGTGAGGTAATGCGCACCAGAGGGATGTGAATTCTAAAGCACACAGAATTGTTGCATGATAACTGGCCTACGTAGACCCTGCTGGCAAACACTAAAACTTCCCTAGCATGGCATCAGGAAGTTTAGACTTGAAATTAGATGAAGTTTTCTAACCATCAGAGGAGAGAAGTTCTTTCAAGAGCAGCAGTGGGGTAAAAACCGAGTTTGATAAGTTTAGGGCTTTTTTTTGTGATGGTACTCAGGGGTACTGAGTACCGGCCCCTTTTTTTCCACAGCGATGCAGCCCCAGCTCCTGCCACTGCCACCAGCGGCCCCAGGTCCCTGGCTGAGTATTGGCACCTCTTTAAAACAAAACAAAAACCACTGGATAAGTTTTTTGGGGGGATGGTATGAGGGGACAGCCTATTTGGCAATTAACTGCTCTCTGAATACTAGCAGTAAATATGCCCAATTTGTCAGTGGTGGGATGTTAGATGGAGTGGATTCTGAGTTACTACAGAAAAGTGTTTCCAGGTGTTGAGCTGGTGAGTCTTGCCCACATGCTCAGGGTTTAGCTGACTGTCCTATCTGAGTATGAGAAGGAATTTTTCCCAAGGGCAGATTGGCAGAGACCCTAAGGGCTTTTTGCCTTCCTCTACAGCATGGGACACAGGTCATTTGCTGTACCTTGAAGTCTTTAAACCATCATTTGTCTTTAAACCACTGAGGACTTCAATAACTCAGTCATAGGTTAGAAGTCTATTACAGGAGCAGGTGGGTGAGTTTCTGTGGCCTGCGTTGTGCAGGGCAGACTGGATGATCATAACAGTCTCTTCTGACCTTAAAGTCTATGAGTCTAAGTTTTAGTGCACACCAGCAAGGCACTTTGCACACCATGTAGACAAGCTCTCAGTGAATTCCCTGATGTTGTTTGGATAAAACAAGCACTTGAGTTACCTTGTTGAAATGCTTCAGGTACACGTAGCACACACCCAGATTGTGGCAGATCTCCTAAGGATAAAGGAAAAAGCTGCGTAAGACTGAATTTGAAATTGGATAATCAGAAAGAAACTAGTAACAGTTATTGGTTTGAATGGGAACCTCCATGACCTTTGTAGCTCAAAGAACTCTCTGCACTTCAGTCATTTTGATGATCTATTGGCATGATCCTCAATACAAGGAGTACATCCCAGGAGAGATGTCAGCAAGAGAGCAGGAAGGACAGCTTCCAGATGGACCAAAGAGGGAAGGCCTGTGCAAAGGGATCACTACGTGGCTGAGACTGCACTCAATTCCCAGAGGGAATATGTGAAGTCATCACGCATAACCCCTAATACACCAAGAGGCCCACTCAAAACATCTCTAGCTTGTGATGAATCCCATGATTCAGGGGATGTGTGAGAAATTTTGGCCCAAACAGACACCATTTCAAAGTGTGCCTAGTGGAGCAGAATACAGTCCTGTACCAGAGAGGCTGGGATTCTTTCAGCATCCTATCCATGCTGATGGCACACAGGAAACAGTAAGCCTATCCAGTTCACTGGTACACCTGGAATAGGGAGGATGCAGTCTATGAAAAATTAACCCCCCTCCCCACCCCCATCATAACAGAATGTCCCTTTCCCATGTACAGCTCCCCACCTCCCCCCAGTTATGAAGAATGGTAAAGATCTAGAGAACAACTCAAGGCTAGGTTGAGTTGGGAGGGTGATTCCATACAGGGAAAGTGAAAGTATCAACTCCAACTCCAGTATCTAGCCTGTTATGGAGGCACCTGTCAATGTCTTCCAGATGGGGCAGTAAACTCTAGGATAAAAGCCATACCCAGCACATGCCACAGACAGTTTGTTTACTTGCAGCAGGTCTACACTGCAAACAGGAAGTGTGACACCGCACTTGTAGACATTCCCAAAGGAGCTTTCATTCAGCTAGATCACAGCTAGCTTGAGTAACAGAAGCAGTGATGCTGCAGCAGAATGGCAAGCTGCATGAACTAGCCCCATCTGCCTAGACCCTGGCTGCATACTTGGGCAGCTGCTGTCGTGACCACCATGCATCACTACTATTGTTACTCAGCTATCTGAATCAAAGGTATGCTGCAGTGGAGACACACCCTTCGGAAAGAGTGGGGTTAAAAAGCAATCCACTTTAGAAAAGCAGAGCAGGGTGAAAATTTTTGGCCAAAACTTTTCCCAGGTAAAAATGCAGATTTGAAGACCCCAGAATGTTTGCATGTGTTAGTCAGTCGAAGAAAACCAAAGCAACATTCAAAAACTACCAAATGTTCTGATTGTTCAGTTGGAAATGACTTTTCATGGAGAAATTCCCTTTACTTTTATTTTAAAACAATCCATCAAAAAGTCAGAATGTTCTGTGTATGTTGGAATGTTGCAATTTTGTCAAAATGAAACACCCAAAATTATTCATTTGCTTTTGTAAAACACAAACTATTTTTAGATTTTATCAGAATTACCAGCGAGCTGAAACACTTGCACAGCTCTAGGGAAATGTTTTCCTCATTGTTCAGCACAGAGTGGGTGGAAGGAGAGAGTCGTACCAAAACCCCACACATATTGGGCCTGATTTATACAAGTGCTGAGCACTGAAAGGCACACATGAAGTCATTGGGGGCTGTAGGTCTCGACTTTCAGGAATCGGGCCCACTCTGCTTTGTTTTAAGCATGCAGATGGTCTCTCAAGCAGCAAGCCATTGATCATGTGAGGAAACCCAGCACTTCTTCTGGAGGCTGTTCTCAAGAAGTTGGGGACCATGACCTCACTTTTTCCTCCCCTCTCACCAGCTCACCTTACACTCTTTGCAGAGCTCTTCTTTCATCTCTTCTACTGGGGAGGGTTATATTTATTACTATTTCCTGTAACAGTGAGCCCGAATTTTGCAGATAGACAATACTTGGCAGGGCCTGTTGGTAATGGAAGATTTCTGGGCTGGACAGGTGCTTACTGTATCTATCCCAGAAGTAATCTACTTCATCATGTACTGTATATGGCGATGCAGGGTCTGATTAGAAGGCCAATTCCCAACAGAACACAAACATGACCCCTGGGTCTGTGCCCTAAAAAAAGATTCCAGTGAACTAGGATTAGTATGGCAAAAGGCCCTGCACTCACCCAGTCCTTCTGCTTGAGTTTAGCTGCTTCATTGTACACTTCAATAGCTGCTTTGTGTTTCCCCAACAGAAACCTGCAAAAGAATTTCAACTTTTACTTGGCTTTTCCCTCTAAGCTTGAAGCCACATTGGGTAGTCATCAGCCTGCCAGCCAAGGAGAAATTATATTATTTACATACCCCATAGATCTGTATACTGCTTTGCAGTCTACCAGGGGCAGATCTCTGGCCCAAGAAGTTTACAATCCAATTAGGAAGAGAATCTCTTTGGAGTGAGTCAGTGCTGACCTCTAGCAGACCAGAGGACCATTACTGAGAGGTGGGAGTGCTCCCTCCATAAACATAGCCACACCGCTCGCAACTCAGGGAGAAAGGTGCCTAACTACTGTTAGTTCTGAGCCTAATTCCAAAAAGACAGGTGCCCAGCACACAATCACATGCACAAAGGCGGGGCTTGGTAGTGCAAACGTGCACAGAACATATGTGCACTAACAGCTCAATCTAATTTGTTCTCAAGCATTACAAATACAATGAAGAAATAATCAAGAATGTGCATCAATGATTACAATTAGACAGGTGCATTATGCTAGAGATCCTAATTCACTAGGGAAATCTGGTCTCTGGAAACCAATCCAAGTGCCGATGACGAGGAAACATACTTGGGATTTAAATGGTATTAACTTGTGTTTGGAACAAACACAAAGCTTGCCACGTCCCATGTGACACTTTAGAGTGTAGGAATAAAATGACACTCACAACGATCGTGCCACCTGTTTGAGGTTGTCAGCGTTCTGCGGATTTAGAATGGAACATGTCTGAAAAAGTTCTAGAGATTCTTGAATCTTCCCTTCTAAGCGAAATATCAAGGCTGCAAAGTAACACACATAAGGCAAATTAGTCCATTACATGGTAGAGGTGACAAGCTGTATTGCTGGCAGGCCTGGACTGGATAGGGAAGGCAGATGGACTGCAACAATTTTCATTCAGTTGTTTCCTCTATTAGTGCAACATAACCAGAAACTCATGTTTGAGTGAGCTTAGATGCCCCTGCTGAATGAACTAAGGTGCATATAGGACTGTGTCTGCTTGGAGGCTTAAAAGCACTTTAGAGGGATGCCAAACAAGGAGTACTGTGGCACTTTAAGAGGGGAGAGAATCCTAAGTCTTCCTTAACGGAAAGTCTGAAATTCCCCAATTTGAAGTTCAGCACTGATGCCCACCGATCATCTTCTGTTCATCGTTCTGCCAACATGACACAGGAAATTCAGCCTTCAGGGCCATGTTCCTTTACAAAATAAATCTTTCTTTTAATCTTTTCTGTAACACAGATTGTGGTGCCCTAAAGAACAGAGGGTGGTTTTCCAGATAGGCCTTCACTTTCAAAACATTCCAAGGCAAAGAATTGGCACTGGTTATGTCTGAATTCCGAGGCAATGAATTGGCACTAGTTATCTGCTGACTATAAACAAATACAGCAGCCACTGCATGCTGATAAGATGCCATACAAACGGACATTACTGAGTCTTTAAAGGTAAACACATTACACAAGCAAATGCACAGTGCTAATTATAATCAGTAGTTCCAGGAAGATCTGAAGAGATCAGGTCACCAAGAAAATCCTATGTACTCACAAGAAAAACCAACCCTCATCTGTTCATTAAAGAGATAATCCTATATTTCAAAATTAAACTTGGCAAGTAGAAAAGTTTCAGAAGTTATCACATGTTTATGCAACCAAGCACATTTTTGTAAGCCCTGCAAGAGCTCACATATGGTACTTGTATTTGTGGGTTGTTTTTTTTTAAAAAAACTGGCAATTTTATTTCAAATCAGAAGTAACTAAAGATGACAGATTATTTTCATAGTCTTCATCTGGCGTACCTTGAACATAAACTGCATATTCACACATTCCCTGGGTCTCGTGGAGTTGCTCTTTGATAGCAATCTGAAACAATGAAGTGAATAGGTAAAATTGTATCAAATGGAATTCCTGTCACCAGCCTGTGGGACAGTTGAACATTATTTCCTTATATTAAAGAAATAAGCAATTCAATGATATAATAGTTCCCAAAAAATCCTTTATAAGTCCTTCAGATATCAGTGTTTCAGTAAAAAGAAACTGTATATTTAAGGAGATGTTTATTTCAGTTTGGCTCAATATCCACTGTAATCTGTTTGGAAAGCATGTTTTCTATGCACTATGATTACCTGAACTGTATACCACACCAGTGTTCATTACACAAAGGCACAATATCTTCAGTCTTTAATTTACCTTCAATTTAGCAAACTGAATTTGAAAACAAAGACCTTTTTGCACTTCTCTTGTGGATTTCCTTCCACATAAGAAACTGACAAACAGGTAACTTCCTCATGTGATGCAACAACATGTCCATGCAATCAGAGTGGGATAAACTCCAGTGCAATTAATGTTGCAAGCTTCCGGAATTTCAACTATGGTGCTATCAAGAACCATAACTGAAATTCTCAATATGTGTAATTTACAGATCTCAGCTTTTCAAGAATATTACTTCCATCACACAGCATTTTTGCAGTAACAGGATTGGCCCTGAAAAACTGTAGCAGTCGTGGCTTAGGGAAAAGAAATCCAAGGCAGAAGGGAGGGAAAGTTACAACAGACGTCCATCACGGTCTGTGTGGGAGAACTGCACAAGGAAAGCACTGTGTAGCCTTTTTATTATTGTGCCCTTCATTCCTACTGCCAAAGATAATTAGATATTCCCCAGAGAAATGCCACATGGAATCTATACAAACATCCTGTGCTGTCAGAGGCCTCCACTTGAGGCCCTTTGTGAAGAATTGAATTAAACTGGAACAGCTGCAATTGAGTCAAAGAAAGCAAAATGAACAAGTGATACTTCTTGGAACCTGGGGAGGAAGGAGCTAATAAAAGTACCAAATCCTATTGGGTATGTTCATGTGATTGACAGGTCAGGGGCACTCCATAGTGCCAGCTGATCTGAAGATTTCATTCTACTACACTTCAGTCATGTATCAGAATGAAAACATTACAAAAACCACCCTCAGCCACAAACTAGCTCTTTAGAAGTGGAGCAGATTGGAGTGTGAAAGGTGGAAATG
Source organism: Pelusios castaneus (assembly GCA_007922175.1). Classification (NCBI taxonomy): domain Eukaryota; kingdom Metazoa; phylum Chordata; order Testudines; family Pelomedusidae; genus Pelusios; species Pelusios castaneus. The sequence continues at coordinate 1,268,217 of ML685910.1, read as the reverse complement.
GGATTCTTACCAGCCTACCAGAAAACGGATGCTGCTCCATTTCTCCTGCAAGCAACGTTATTAGCACCAGTAACCCACATCTCAAGACAGAAACAGAAGGAAGGAACTGGGAATAAAAAGGAGTGGGGGGGAGGCGGGAGGGATTGCCCTAAACTACTGAAGGGTTTGTGAATAGGGAGAAATCTTATCACTGTGAAATGAAATGTGGGGTCAAAAATGAGTAGGCTCTCACTTTAGCATGTATGGATGGAAGAGGCATATGCTAAGATCCAAGGGGAAAGAAAACCAGGAGGGAGAGAGCAAGACAATACAGAGAAGAGAAATCCCTTTGGGTTTGTACCTGCTGATCTTTTAACAAAACAGAGTTCTCCCACAAATCTGCAATTTAGCATTTACAGATTAGACTAGCATTAGAAGTTTGTAAGCAGATCTCTCAGCCATTTCTAAATAACCTTCTTTGATTATGGGAAGCACATTTTTCTTTCCACACATTATCAGCCTCCTAGAGCAAGAGAGGGCAATACTGAGCTTTCTTTTAGACTTCTTCAATTAATTCTTTAAATCACAGAAAAATCACATAGCAAAACTGCTTGTGCTATTGACAGTGATCTATAGTCCCAATTTTTGCTCCCCAATTTTCCTTTTAATTTGCTTATGGAATTTAGATACCTTGGCACAAGATCAAACAGGATGAATTTAATTAATTAAAAACATGTGGCTATTTTAATTATTCCTTCATTGTGTGTAACAGAAAACGGAGAGGATTTTAAAATGGGTGAAGGAGGAGGAATCTGTATTTGAAGCTGCAAAATAATCTATGAAAATGCACACATGAAGAGCTGGATTTCAAAGTGAAAATCTGTGACTGATGATCTCTGTTTACTTGGGGATAAGTGTGTATCTGCATCACAAAACTACTGCACACAATCTGGCACCAATGCCCATGCTCCTGACTGTATAGGAACAGCAGAAGGTGTCACTGCCTAGGGCTGTGTACAGAAGATTGTCTTGTGTCTGGCTGGGTTCCAAGACATAAGGATTTAACAGCCAGTACCATCAGTCTCTTACTTTAACAACCAATAAAATTCACCTAAAAACTCAGCAACAACAAACCAAAATTGAAGGGAATGAAACTGTAAAAGTACTGAACAATTTAACCCTTTCATTTTTGGAAGGCATGGTGTGGGTGGGGAAGTAAGACACTCTTCATTCTTAATACAGTGAAACCTCGATTATCCGGTCCTCAATTAACCGTAAATTCGGTTAACCGGGACCAGGATCGGGTGGCCGCAGAAGCTCCCTCAGCCCCAGGGCTCGGCTTTCAGCAGGAGCTGCGGCGGCTTAACGCCGCAGCTCCTGATGAGAGCTGGGGGATCGGGTGGCCACAGGAGCTCCGAG
>ML685910.1:1237768-1266419 GCA_007922175.1 Pelusios castaneus | reverse complement strand
GGAGCTTCTGCAGCCACCCGATTCCCCCAGCTGGTTGGCTGTCAGTAAGAGCTTCGATTATCCGGGCTTTTTGATTATCCGGCTCACAGGCGCCGGTCATTAACCCGGATAATCGAGGTTCTACTGTACATAGTGGTTTCCTGGAGGAAAAAGGCAGGCAGAATTCAGGTCAAAGTTATGAAAACCAAAAACCAATGCAAAAGAGGATGCCTCTCTCTGAGACCTGATGAAAGTTGTTGCCAGTAGAACAAACAAGGAATGAGTCCTGTGGCACTTTTAAAGACTAACAAATGTATTTATCACATGAGCTTTCATGGAAGTTTCCAGTAGAGTTTACTTTGGTGTTGCAGATCCGAGTCATTTCTTAGCTAAGCCTTGAAAGGGCAATTGTTCTTTCAACAAACTTATGAGCAATAATGGATTTTAAAGTATGATTTATTATGGTCTGCAATGGACTAGATCACCAGGCCAGTGACAATGGCAGGGGCCAAGTCACTTATTCCCTCATTCTTTAAGAAGCTAGACCTTCAAATGCTTCTTTTTGGGGTCTGCTTTGTGTGCATGTACCCACAAGTGTGTGCACCTGAGAACATGCATGAACAAGAGACAACCTTTTATGGGCCATGACGGTGACTCCTCCCAGCCCTCCTGACTTTGTTCACAACGTTTAACTTTGTGACCCACCAGGAAAGGTTCTGCAGACTATGGGGGCTTCACAGGCCATTTTGAGAGCTAAGAAATAGCTTTGCTCCTCTCTGTGATGAACAGTAATATTTTGAAAGGCTAGGTTTTCTAAACATTTATTTTCTTGCTTGTTTTGTACATTTGAAATTCAGTTCTTTTCTACCAGGTAGGATTCTATGGATGAGTACAGAATTGGTGGGTCTAAACACACCACAAAGACCACCAAGACACAAAGACCAAAGTGCAACAAGATTTATAGAGATAGGAAGTTATTTTTATTCAGACAGCCAGAACTGATTGTTTACACTTATTTAATGCCAAGATTTGACAGAAAAACTTTCTGTGTTAAGGATTCAACACCTCAGCTCCTTCAATTAATGGCTGATTGAACTCCTAATCCACATTCCTGAGTCATCCGAGAAGTTCTTCAACAAAAATAAGGGAATCTAAGACCTGACGTCCCTGACATTTCCAACGGAAAAAAACAAACAAAAAAATCTCCAAGCAGGTACAGCAAAAAACTAGTTCAAATTCCAATTCCCCTTCTTCAATCCCTTTGCAGGTCACCTTTAATGGATTGTGTTAATCTTGTCTAGAGAACATACTGTTTAAATGACTTACTACATTCTTTGTCTGTTCTGCATTACTGTTCTGCACCAGTGAACTCTCCTGCACCAACCTATTCACTAAATTGAAGAGATATCAAAAAGTGCAACATATCATGTGTAAAGTGCATGAACTTCAACCAAGCAAGGCCAAGACCTTTCCTCTCACTCTTTCTTATAGGGTGTGTTTTGCTCAGTGCAAGTGTCTTTCTGTTGTCTCTGAATACAATTGAGAGAGATTGCACTACAGAATAGGGTTATAATCATATGGGAAAACTTATGTGCCACTAGAAGAAAACGGAGGCCTGTGTTCATTTTAAGTTTTTAAAAGGCTGATATAATAAGGAGAGAAACCAGGGGGGAAAAAGCTGTTCTTCAAGATGGGTTGCATTAGGCAATTACACTACAGGTGTGTATATACCCTATGCTCTGGTGCTGGAGAGTTTTCCTTAGTGATACATGTAGGGGTAGCCTCTTTCCACCAACACCCAACCTAGAACACTCACTTTAAGAGCTGTCGGTAGTCCACGTTCAAGGATCTGCTCAGATGGTGCACCAAGCCATTTTGAATCCCTCATTAGGAGAGATGCATTGAGTGTGATCAAGCTCCAGATTAACAAATTCCATAATTTGACTGCCAGCTTGTTCACACATAACACTGCTGTGGTGGTGTTGGTGAGAACCTGGGCAATCTAGCCTTGGATGCGAGACTGGAACTGCTAACATATATGAAATGTCACTTACATTTCTAAAACATTTATGTGAAGCCTGGCTTGGAGGGTAGTCCACAATCCCCAAGCCTGGAGAGCACATCCAGGCGCCTTCCATCCTAGGGCTGAAGCATCTGTTGCTACAATCATTGATCGGAGAGGGGGAGAGAAGGTAACTACTTTGCCCATGTTGGGATGTCTCATCCACCAGTTCAAAGACAACACAACACAACATGGTGTCTGAAACACAAACCAACTTGTCTATATGTTGAGCCTGAGGACAAGAGACCAAACTGAGCCAGACCTGCAGCAGTCTGAAGTCAGGTGTGCAGGACATGACATATGTACAGCCCACCACAGGATCTAGGATCCTGAGGCAATCCTTTACAGTGGTCTGGGGATACTTCTTGAGGAACACTCACAGGTCCTGCAGAGTCTGAAACCTGGTGAGAGGCAGAAATGCCCTGGCCTATGTAGAAATAGGTATTCTATAATTTGAGAGTAGCATACCAGTCTCCCAGACCTAGAGAAGGAATAATTGTGGCCAGAGAAACCATCAGAATTTTATCTTTTTGACATATCTGTTTAGGTTTCAAAGGTTGGGATGGATCTCAGACCTCCTCTGGCTTTGGGAATTAGAAAGCATTTGTAACAAACCCCCTTGTTCAATGAAGAGGGGGCATTTCTATATCTCCCAGAGTCTCTACTTCTTGTCTTAGAAGAGTTTTGTGAGAGGGGTCCCTGAAGGAGGAGTGGGAAGAGGGGTGGGAAGATGGAGATAGAAAGGAAATACAAGGCCCTGGTTCCACTGTTCTTAGCACACATTTGTCCAAGGTGATGGACTTCCAGGCATATGGGAAATGAAATAACTTGACTTGGAAAGGCAAGGAAGAGCAAGAGAGATCCAGATCAGGTGACATGCTAGCCTCTACATAGAAGTTAAATCTACTTCTTCAAAGGCTCGGGATACCTCAAACCTAAGGACGTGGAAGGCATCTACCTCCTGTGCAATCTTTGCCCTCTCTTAGGTTAGTCAGCCTGAAGGAAGAGGTAACACTGCTGTCTAGGGCTGATATGGAGGGAGATTGATACTTTGTTCTCTTCATTGCTGGGGTGTAGAGGTCTACGTATTTCAAAACTACTCTCAAGTCCTTTGGGATATGCAAATCTTCATCTATTTCGGATGAGAACCAAGAAAACTCTTGGAAGGGAGAGTCCTTGGGTGTTTTCTACATCTCTGCGGGTATACCCAAGGATTGCAATGAGGAGGACAGGTGCATTGCTACAGTTGTCACCATTAGTCTGCTGGCTGCATCCAGGGAAGCCTTCAGCACTGAACAACCAATAAGACAATTAAAATTGGTTCCTTGCATCTTCAGGCAGCTTGGTGACAAAGTAGGGTAAGGCTTTCCAAGTGGACAAGTCATAGCACAACAAAAAGGCACAGTTAGCCATCAGGAGTTGTAGACTCACCGCACAATAATATTTTCTGCCAAGGAGATCAAGCATTTTGTCTTTTTGTCCTAGAGGTAGCTCTACCCTGGCTCTGATGTTGTCTCTCATTCACTGCAGCTCCAATTAATGAGCTAAGGGTGGGATGTAATAGGACCACTCAAACCCCTGGAATGGAACATGCTAGTTCCAGTCCATTAATTTGGCTACCAGAGGAACAAGTCTGCCATATCATTTGGGCTGGTTGAATGATGGCATTTTTTTTTTATAGTCAGGGCTACCTTTCCTGATGAAGAATGTCAATGACCTTGTGTATATTGTACCCTACAGGCTCCAGAGGAGAATATAGACAAGCTCATTGACATTCTCCATCCTTCTGCAGCAGGAAAGGTAGCCCTGCCTATAAACAGTGCCATCATGAGAGGCAGAGAGGCTGTTACTCCGGAGAACAACTCCTGGTACACTTTAAAGTCATCCAGTACCAGAGACAATGCCTTCAGCACCAGGATTGCATTAGGTGATGAGGAAATAGCATGAAGTGCTTGCCCCCAAAACAACTGTTAAGGCCACTGATGAGCTGGTACAATACTGGGCCCCAGATTCTGTGCCCCAAATCTTGGAAAAACTCTTCTCAAAGCCATGGCAATCATAATGATGACGAGAGTAGCTTCAGACTCTCGGTACCAGGACACTTAAGAGTTGACTTCAGAGTCTGATGAAGACTTGGAGAACCAGGGTAGCATGGTGCTGGGGTTGGGGGGTGGTGGGGTGTCTTCGGCAACCATGATTAGAATCTTTTAGAATCTATGTCAGGGGCATGGCACCAGTGGCAGCTGATAATATATGGTGTTGGGGACCCTGCACTAGTACCACACAAGAGGGCATTACTGAGCCCCAGGCAAACATGCCATGAATGAATGACATGACGCCAACTATCTGTTCTAGAAGGCTGAGTTGATATTGCCCAAAGGTCTTCACGCTGACGCAAAGGCAACGGAGGCACCGACAGGCATTACAAGTCTCTAGCTGTGATAAGCCTCTGGCATAACTGATACCAACGTGGGCTAATGACCTGCAGTGATTGGGAAAGATTGCTCTGTCATCATCACAGTAGCCAATTTTTATGGGCCCTGAGAAGGCACAGGAGTTTATGACATGTCTCCGAGTTAGTCAGGACCAGAAAGTGGCAAGCCAAAAGGCACATTCTACTTTTGGTACCTGACTGACCCTCTGTGGAAGAGGCTGGAACTCTAGACTTCGAGAAGCCAGCCGGAGGCAGACATCTGTTAGTGCTTTTGAGGCTAGGACTCTAATTTTCTAGATCTTGAAAAGGACAGCCCCAAGACAGGGATCTTCTGGGATCTTTCAGCTGATGTGACCAGAAGGACTTCAGGAAGGAGTCTTCAAAGAGCTTCCTTTAGGTGATCAAGGTGACTTTAACGTTAGTATAAGGACAGCCTCTATAAGAACACATCAGGGTCACTCCTCCTTTAGCTTCTTTGTTCTAGTTTTGAAGCCATGAAAGATACTGCATCCACTTCTGATGTGGCCCTCACCCAAATACTTAAGGGAGTAGAGATGGGTGTCATTAATAGACGTAGGCTTCCTGAATTCAAGGCAAGTTTGAATCCCAGAGACCTATCAAATGGGAAAATCTCTAAAAAAAGGGCTAAATTAAAAATATATATACTTAAAATTATAAAGGAATAAAAAAAAAAAAGAAATTCAAAACTTTTTGAGTACCACTAGATAGATCAAGTAGTAGTTCACAGGAAGCACCAATGGTCGGACCATTGATGGTCAGCAGCAAGGGATGGGGATGTTCCTATGATTGTTTGTAGGGAAAACTCTCCAGCACTGGCACAGAAGGCATGCCCATACTGTGAATGGACATATGCAAGCACTTGAAAAAGAAAGTAACAGTGTACAGCTTTGTAACCAAGGCCTGAATGTAGATAAAGTAGTTTTCACATTTGCTTTACTTATAATTTCTCGCAGCCAGTTCAGAAAAGAACATGGTTGGAACCCAAATGACCTATAAAGACTAGTCTGGAAACTACCTTTTTTTTCCCACTTAAGCTTTGTATACAGAGATCTGCATGGATACAAAAACGTGGATCTGGACCCATTTGCATCCGCTCAGTGTCAGTCTCTATCCAATACACATACCATATTTTATGTGTATACACAACTGCATCCGCCACTGAGCTTGGGCTCACAGTCAGCATTTTAACCTTTGATTGGCTCATTCCCCACATGGGTCCTGCCTACTTTTTCCTCTTCTTGTTTGCGATTCGCGCATTGTGCTGTTAATCAGATTTCCTTGGGCACCAGTGAAATATCTGATTGACAGCATAGCACTGCGAACTGCAAACAAGAAAAAAGTGGGTGGGGAAAGCATGGGGAATAAGCCAATAAAAGGCCAGCATACTGAATGACTGACAGTGAAGAGTGGCTCTCCAAGCCTCAGCCTGCTATGAATAAGACTCTGATTGGCTGGCAGACCACAATCAGAGCTGAGCTGGGATTGGCTGGAGTCCTTCCTTGTTCCTCATGTGCTGCTGATGCAGATCATAGCAGCAGCTGCAGCGATCGATCGCACCCTGGGCAGATAAAAATAGAATCCGCATCCGTGGGACAATCCACAACAATTGGGCAGCAAATACTTACATCCACATCTGCGGATGCGGATCTGAAGTGGATCCCCACAGATCTGCAGGGCTCTATTTATGTACAGAAATCCTAACCAGAGGGCTAGATCAGGGGTCGGCAACCCGCGGCTCCGGAGCCACAAGCGGCTTTTCAGCCTCCTTGTTGTGGCTCCCTTCGGCCGGGGCAGCGGGGTGGCCGTGGCCGGAACAGGCTCCTGGGCTCCCACCCGCCGGCCGCCTCGACTTCCCGGCCCAGAGCCGACCCGGCCCCGCTCCGCCGACAGCCTCGGCCTCCCAGCACGGGGCCAGGATCGGTCTCCGTTGCCGGGGTCTGCTCTGCCCTGCCGGGACCGCGTTCGGGTCCCCGCCAGTGTTCCCTATAAGCTGCGCAGACTCCTGCTGCGGCCGGGCTGGGGAGATTCAAATCTCCCGCCCTGAGCATGCTCAGACAGAGCGTGCTCAGGGTGGGAGCGGCCTGGCCCAGAAGCGGCTCTGCCGGCAGTCCCTGCAGCTCCGAGCTTCTGGCTAGGTAAGGGGGCTGGGAAGGGGCTGGAGGGAGGCCTGGAGAGGGGTGGAGGGGACAAGGAGAGTGGCTGGGTTAGAGGGGTGGAGGGGACAAGGAGAGTGGCTGGGTTAGAGGCCTGGAGAGGGGTGGAGGGGACAAGGAGACTGGGTGGGGGCTGGGTAGTGGTGGAGGGGACTATGCACGGCAGGAGTGGGGACTTCGTGGGGGGCTGGATGAAATTAGAGGCCTGTGGAGGGGACATGGGGACAAGGAGACTGGTGGGGGCTGGGGAGGGGTGGAGGTCAGTGTTCTTTTAAACTTTTAAAAGTTTATAAGCTGTGTTATGTTTTGCAGCTCCAGACTATTTTTCTTTAGTGGAAGAGGGGGCAAAATGGCTCTTTTGATAGTAAAGGTTGCCGACCCCTGGGCTAGATCCTTGATTACTATAAATTATCATGCCGCCACTGAGGTCAATAGAGCTACACATATTAACACTCTAGCTGAACATGTTTGCCACGACACAAACTATCTATAGAAAATGCAGATCTGACTTAGCAACTAAATAATGAAATTAGAAAACCATTTCCCATTGAGCAGCTCTTACCTTACATGCATCATAGTCTTTGCGGATATAATGCAGGTGTATCAGCCAGTTCCTTCTCTCCAAGATTGGCAGCTCTGGTGCTGTATGGAAAACATTGGCAGAATATGTACAACATTCAGAAATGCTGCAGCAGAGCACTCTCATGAATTTAGATAACCAGACACCTCGACAGTATATGGACCCAGGGCTTTATCTTATATACACAACTATACCTTCCACCCCCATCTCAAAACAACCAACCAACCAACTCACCCTGTCCTGATTTTTCACACTTGCTATCCAGTCACCCTATACACATCAAGTCAGAAAAAAATTTCTGTTTGTAAGGAGAATCTCCATATGCAGGACATCCTAAACTAAAACTGCATCAGGAAGCACGTGTCATTTGACGAAAAGCCTGGAGTATGCCCTTCAGTGTTAGAAACCACATCACTCAAAAAGGAGTTCCAAAATGATGGATACAATGTATGTTCAGTTTATAGACTAAATAAGCCTCTTTTGATGAAAATCGAACAGCACTTCCTAAGACATGCTTCTTCCAGTACAGTTTGCTGGAGCAAGCACTGCCAATGCCCTGAATACATTAATTTAACGCCCACAATGGTGTGTTAGGATTTGGACGTCCACAGATATAGAAGCAGCTTGGGCAAATGGACACACTAGGGATACTGTGAACAATTAAAGAGGTCAAATTTAGTTCTTTGAAATTGTGCGAGATTACAAAATGTCACATGTGGGGGATACAGTAAAGAAGCAACTGATGGAAAAATGTCTTTGAGGCAGTAAAAAAGAAAGAGATATGTTTCAGTACACCAATTGTAAGGAACCTGCAGCAGTTTTTACGGCAAGTCTCAAATTGGGAATGCTTGGCTGGTAACGTTCATGTTGGGTTTAAAAGTTTAGCCCACTGCTGTGCATTTCTTTAAGACATGAAATATATTATTTGTTACTCATTTCTGCAGTTCAGATGCTGGTAGTCCAGAAGTAACCATAGCAACTGGCAAAAAAGCTAAATGTTTGCAAGTGAATACGACAGAAGAGTGGAAGCAAAGCACGGCAAAGATTGTTGCAGCAGTCGCAAGGATGATAAAGTCCTGGAACACAGACTTCCCTACCCCCACCCTGTGCAATGCAGACCCAACGAGACAACTATCAAATAGAGATGTGCACTTGGCTTTCATAACAGCACAAACAGAAAGAAATATCACTTTCAATTTTCTACAGCAACTGCCACCAGCTTTGAGCCCAGGTCAAGATCAGCTACCAGATAAAGGAAATACAGCAAATGACCGGAATGAGTTATGTCAGGATAGCCAAGCTGTCTCATCTTTTAGAATCCTTTAACTTTAATTTACTAATTTACTTATAATTTTATGAATTGCAGCAAGTAGGAAACACACTCTGTACTGCCACTGTGTTGGTCTCTCTCAGTTCAGTGTTACAAAGCACAAGAAGCTGAGAGTACTTAAAGAATGCAGGTAAAAGACCAGCAAAAACACCCATCCGCCTCTCCCCAAAACTTTAGCTAACAAGTTTCTCTAGCTGTGTTACAAACACCTTTGAATAATTGAAATTGAAGAATTTTTAAAAAGCCAGTTTGCTTTTCATGCTATATTCCAAATAAATCTACATTAAGATAGCAGTACGGTTAGGAATAGCACATACTAATTTAAGATAAAATACATTACAGAAATGATTTAATTACTGCAAAAAATGAGCATTTTCAGCCCTGAAATTCAGAGTTTAAACTTGAAAGACATCAGAATATGTTAAGATGTGCAAATGTACAGTTAGGCACCCAAACAACCTTAACCCTATCTGCGCAGAATAGCCTGAATAGCGGTGTTTGACCAGATCAACCCACTGAGGTTGCAATGAGAGGACAGAGGGCGCCATGTCTCAACCCTTTAACAAATTCAAATGAAGATCAGAAACAATTTATTTTAGAAGCACACTGGAAAGCTCTACCTGGTGTTTTTTGAATCCCATCCTAATCAGAGTCAGAAACACACTATCTTGACATGATCTCATGGCCTTTTCTCCACTGAGAGGAGCTACTGAATGAGATTGGGGCCTTGCCAAGTTTAGTGGAGCACATTTATCATGCTCACACTGGTTCTACACCATTCCAGTCACAGACAAAAACAGACTGTTTTTGTGAAGCAGTTTGTCTAAGAACCAGGCCAGAGTTGGTCAGAATTTCTACATGTGTGGTAAGGAGGGAAAATGGTCCATGACTTACCCCCTAATCTTCTAGGCTTCTCTCTTTGGGGATTACTATAGTGCTAGTCTCATTCAGTGAACCAGGCAGCAAGTTCGGCATCAAGGTATGATTAAATACTTCAGTCAACACAGATGCCAGCTTCTCAGATGTGGTTTGATGGAATCCAAAGGGGAATCCATCCAGCCTCACCTCTTTCCTGGTGGCCAGTGACTGACTGCACAACCCACTTCCCCCATGTGATTTTTCTTTCCGACAGTGCCCCCTTAAGGAACTAATCATAGTCAAAGACTCAGACAGAGAACAGTGTAAGATCTCCAGAACTCTGTCTCCTTGGAGCATTGCTCTATTATAGATTTTTCTCCCAGGACTAAAACTCAAGACTTCATACCTCCTGTGAAAACCTCCACATAAAATTACATTTTTGGCGATTCTTCATATTGAATAATTGCAGCATATTTATATACAAACCATTAAACAGCACTCTTCAATTTTAATTAAAGGCTTATGAACCAGCTGGAGTGTTAGAGAAAAATAGCTTGAAAAAGCTCCAAATACAAGAAATGAGGTATCAGGGGAAATGATTCCCAGAGCAACAAGCTTTCCCTAGAAGGAGAGGATGGCAGGTGCCAAAAAGGACTACTTTATACTGTGAACATGGCTAAAACAGGCCTTCAAATTTGACTAAACCAATAGCTAGAAGTAGTTCAGAATGAAAACCTCTCCATTAAATGTTCCAATCCTCTCATTTGAGGGTGTGCTTGTGCATTTGATTCTGCCTTGATGTTAAAGTCCACTGTATTGGCTCCAATAGCATGTCTGTATTTGAACAAAACTTGGCAACAGCACTAGAGACCTTGGAAAAAATCCATATGGGTTAACACTGGGTATACTTTGATAGCCAAATATTTTTTTGGCAAAAGAAAAAATAGTTGAAAAAGATGGCTCAGTTGTACAACTAGAGAGAACAGGAAATGGTCAATCTGGAAATGGATTCAATTGCTTTGTGCCAAGTTCTAACATAAAAGATGACATTTTAAAATAAACCACGCAAACCATCCTTAGTAGGAGCCTGGTCTTTCAGGTGTTTTTAAAATTAAGATAAATTGATATAACAGGCCAAGGCCATCCCTCCTAGAACTACTTTTTTTAAAAAAAAGTTAATGGGGTTGTAATAAGAATGAATTTGTCCCTTCTGTATCTCAGCTTGAAATTCTAGCCCCAATGAATTCAAACAGAATTTTGCCATTGACTTCAGCAAGGCCAAGATTGCAACCTAGTCCTGAATGTACAGAATAGTTCTTTTGTCAGAGTCTTTTTTTTATTATTTTAAAATCCTAGCTGCCAAATTAACTCATGCCAGTATATGTGCATGCTACATTGAGATATTAAAAGCAGTAACACAATTCACATTGCCCTAAGTGACAAAAATTAAAAACCAAAAAGGTGCAAAAATTAGTGCTGGTGTAACCTTCGGGTGGGCTAAATTCATTAAATTGCCCTTCTCCAGTGCCCCACAGAAATCAATCCCAACCCCTATGGGGAAAGCAGCTGGAGACCCAGGATCCAGTCTGTACAGGACTCACGGCGAAGCTTGCTCAGAGCTACACTCACACATTAAAATACTACTAAAACAAACATAACAATGAACTTTATTAACTACTAACTAAATGAACCTTATCCTAAGAAAACAAACTACAATTAACCAAGAGCAATCCCTTGCATGAAAGATACCCAAGAGTCCCAAAGTCTGTGTGGAGTTCACCCAACTCTCAGCTACAGTCTCTGTTCCAGTGTGGAAGCTTGAGTGGCAAGAAATAGCTGTCCTCTTCTTTCTTTGCTGGGATCCTCTGTAGCATTCCATGCAGGCTTTCTCTTCTCCTCTGCAACCAGCCCTCAGTCCCATATGCATGTCTGCAAGGTCTGTCGCAAATGACTCCTTTACATGGAGAAAACATCTTGTTCACTCCTGGCTCAGCTCCTCTCCAGAACACTGAGCACATGGTCTCCTTTCAAGGCAGCTCCTGCCTGCTGTCTGCTCAGGCTGCTGCTCTCCAGTCATCTGACTGAGAACATCACATCACACCAGCAGAGTACACTGTGGAGCATGCTCAAATTGCTACCACTCCCTGCTACTGGAAGTTTCCAGTTGTGGGTCACTAATCTGCCCAACAACAGTAACCCACCCTCAGCAGGTCTCTCAGAGATAGCCTTTTCAGGCATATGGGTTACACTGGCAGAAGGTGTTGGTCTGAAAGCTGTATAGCCACAGGGGATTTACGCTGTGGACAATGGCAGTGAAAGCTTTTCACACACAGTCTTGCACCAATATACCTCAAACCAGTTCTGCAGTGAACTCAACATTCAGTCTACACAATCCATTTGGTTCACACTGTACTGTCACATATAGCGAGGTAAACAAGAATCCAAGCCGACATTAGACAGAGTTACCTGGGCTTTTATATAACACTTTCACATGATAGCCAAACGCTGCACAAATTAATGACAACAAAAACCTAAACAAAGAGGTGATTTTCTCTCTCTGCTCCTTTGGGGCAGACTTTGTATAGGGTGTTTCTTTTCTAAAAATGAATTAGAGCATTGATGGCATGGGAAGGCTCTGTCAAAGAGGTATGTGCTGTACCTTGATCGGACAGTAACCAGATTGGTTGGATGGACCAGCTTGGTGATGAGTCAGAAGTTCAGTCGCCGTGGCCCATTCAGCTCATGGCCTCTTCACTGTCACTGCCCACAAAGGGGGCTGGAGGCGCGACTAGTTCAGTTGTGATGTTGACATATTACACATCAGTAATAAAAAAAAGGAATGCCAGAATCCAGCGTTTGTGGCATACTGACTAATTATAAAGAAGAAAGCTTCTATTCTTGCAGACACCATCCACTGCAGAGAGATCAACATGGTGGGGAAAAGAAATATATACATGCTTCTTTAGAACATTTATATTATTTTTATACTAAATTTGGAATGTGGCAGTAATTCCATAAGCATTCTGAAATTCGAGAGATGCTCCAATGCCTTGTGGCAATGATAGCAATTACTTAATCTACTGGAGCAAGACAATGGAGCCAACATTTTTTTCACAATTGTCATGTAGTTCAGGGACGGTTAACTACCAGCAGGACTGCAATACCATTCCAGATTCAAAGCTCTTGCTTTCATTGCCATGTTTATTGTTATCCTGGAGGGGAAGAGAGTTGGAAACATCTGTGCATTTCTCCTCTTTGCTTCCACTTCCAAACCTGCCACTGCAGTGAATTAAGGTACAATTTTAAAATAATAATGGTAATAACAGTAACAAAGATCCTATAAAAGAAAGTTAACATAAAATAATAAGGCACAAAATCAAAGATACAATACACTCTTCAAACATCCAGTGGATTGCCTTCTTGCCAGTAAAGTATGATTGGTGGATAGAAGACAGTTTGTGAACCCTAAAACTGAGATTTTTAGATTTAGAATCAAAGTACTGCTGCACAGGTGATGAATGTTTTGGGACTCCCTTGCTGGGCAGGTAAGCAGATGGATATAACACAGAGATTCTGATTCTCACCAAAGAATCTTATACTTAGGTTATAACTAAATAGTAAAATCTTTTAAAAAAGAAATACTCAATACAAAAAAAAAAAAAAACAGAGTCCTGTGGCACTTTTAAAGACTAACAGATTTTTTTAATCGCATGAGCTTTCGTGGGAGAAAATCCCACTTCATCACTGGTTTTTCTCCCATGAAAGCTCATGCGATTAAATAAATCTGTTAGTCTTTAAAAGTGCCACAGGACTCTGTTGTTTTTCTGCAAATAGACTAACACAGCTACCTCTTTGGAACTCAATACAAAAACTTTGTCCAAAATATACAGAGACCCATTTTTGGGCAGTAAGGACATCATAACCAAAGGCACACTGTCTTCAGAAACTCATTAATGCTGTTAGAAAAATACTGTAATAGAAAAACACTGAACAGGACATTTTAGATATTGCACATCACACACAAAGGATATGTATATTTATATACAAACATTACATATGCAATACATATATGAATTCATATACATGAAAAGACAGATCTTTCTAAAACCTTTCTGCACCCCAAGTTCCTCTTCATTCCCTTCCCCCTTTCGTCTTTTTTGCAAACTGCTGCCAGAGCAGCTTTAAATCAAACAATAAACCTGTATGGTTTTTAATTATTTACAGTCAGCAGGGGTTAATAAAACTCATCAGATACAATTCTGATGCTGACAAGAAAGCCGTAATTCAGAGCTGTGATCTCACTGTCATGTATTAATAGCTTCACTATACACAGAAAACTGCATTGAAACTAAAAAATAAAAACAGTTTTAAACAAAAAGCAAGCATTTCTGACTCTACACCTCCCCCTAGTGGAAAACCAGCTGAAGTTAAATACAAGCACTTTCTCTTACTGTAAAACTGTATCTTCAAATTCCTTCAGTGCACTGAAGAGAAAAATAGATCTGCAAAACTTCTATTGTTAGTGTGCTCTGCATAACTAACAAGGTATTAGCCCAAAGTTAAATAGTCTGTTTCTCATTTAAGAGAGTTATAGTTCAGTTTTACTCCATACAAAATGGGGTTTATCTCTAATTTGCAAACAGGAGAGCAGCAGCGCTACTGAAAGCTCTCTAGCATAGTCATAGAATTAGATTGTGGTGGTACCGATAGTATGCTGTGTGTTTTCAGAAGCATACGAGGACAGTGCCTGTCCCAAAGAGCTTACAATTCTACAGGCAAAATAACTGGACACAGGTGGAAGGAAGGGGATGCAATATGGATGCTGTGTAATTGTAGCCATGTTGGTCCTAGGATATTAGAAAGACAGGGTAAGGTAATAGCTTTTAATAGACCAACTTCTGTTGGTGAGAGAGACAAACTTTCGAGACCCACAGAGCAATTCTTCAGGTTTGGGAAAGGATCTCCCAGCATCACAGAAAAATGCAAGGTGGAACAGATTGTTTAGCATATACAGTTAGCACATATTGTAAGGGACCATTCAAGATACAGTGGCCCGTTAACACAACTGCAGTGGTAGCATTGTTATTTCTGCATTTACTTGCATAAACTACCCCAACTGCCCTCCAGCACATGGATTATTAGCTGGCTAATTTATTGTAGGTTTCCCAGCAGAAATGGGTATTGAAGAGGGTTTTGAATAAATGGCCTGGTGCATTAACTCAGTAAGAATATTCCATGCAGTGATGTAGTGTACAAGAGACAGAAGGTGGCTATGGGAGAAATGGATGAATGGGGCAACAAAGTCAGCCTCACGGACAAAGTAGAGATCTGAAGAGAGATACAAAGAAAGACAAGGTCAAGTACGGAAGGAAGTCTAGAGTACACTGGGCATTGAAGGGAAGGACAAGAAACGTGATGTGCTGGTGGAAATGTTAGAAGAAATCTGTTAAGAGGTTGATGTTGCCAGAGCACTGAGCAAGCAACATGATTTTGGCAGCTGTGGCTTGAATGGACTGAAGGGGAGGCAAACTAGGTGTCAGGGAGAAGGTTGCAGTTTTCCATGTGGGAGATGTAATAGGGCTTGGAAGACAGTTTTGATTGTCTAAACAGAGAAGAAAAGTCAGATCTTAGGGATGCTGTGCAGCAAAAAATGGGAGGATTTGGATCCAGTCTGGATGTCAGGCAGGGAGCAGTCAAAAATGGCTTCCAAGTTATGGGCCTTCAGTAACAGGGAAATGGTAGTGTTGTCAATAGTGTTAAAGAAAGTGGAGAGAGATTTAGAGGAAATAATAAAGAGTTCAGTATGAACATGTTAATTTAAGTCAATGAGATATTCAGGAGGAGATGCCAGGGAAAAAAGATGGGATACAGAACTGGCTAGAGGGAGACAGGTGAAAAGCGAAGAGGGAGATCTGAGAGTCACTGGCATAAAGATGGTAGCTGGAGTTGTGAGATGTGATCAACCAAAGGAGTAGAAGAGAAGGAGCCAAGGACAACCCTATGAGATCCTTATGGGAAGGGAAAAAGGAGAGCAAGGCCTATGCTATTATGATACTGAAAGTATAGCTATGCAAGAGAAGAACCAGGAAAGGAAAGCAGCTCTGAAGTCAAAGAAAAACAAGTCAGCAAGGAAGGAAGGTATGAGCAACAGTGCTGAAAGCAGCAGAGGTCAAGGATAAGGACAGAGAAGAGGTCCTGTGATCTGGCCAAGAAGTTATATGAGACATAGGCAAGAGCAGTTTCCACAGCGTAGAAAGAGTGACAGGCACATTGGCGAAGATCCAGAATGGAGGTAGAGAAAGGGAATTTGAGTCAACAGTCAGACAGCATGTTTGATGAGCCTTGGCTTGTGAGAGATGAGGTGAGGAAAAGTGTGGTGTTCTTTGACAAAGGAAATGGCATATTTGAAAGAAAAAAGGACAAATCTTTAGGGACTATATCTGTGTGGCCTGTAAATCATACTTAAGGAAATGGAACTGGACAGCTACATACACTCCCAGGAGGCTGCATTTTCCTTTCCAGGATTATTTTTGCAATACTGGTTCCACAACTCAGTCATAAAATCCTGCCTGAAGAGTGGTTTGAAATGGAGATCACCACACAGAATCACACCAGCAAAGGCAGACATCTCCCTCATTGGAAGCTGGCAGTCTTCACTACCACCTTACAGTCAGACACCTACTGTTAAAAGAGAAATGCTGTGTGATAATGGAAGTGGCACAGACTGTGCAATGGGATCAGCATTAAGGTCCAAGTGGTACAGTTTTAGACATTCGGATCAAGCAACAGATGCTTACCATGTAAACCGCCCAGCAGGAAATATCTCCCTCTTAAAAGAAACACCTGCAACCCTGAATAGATATTACTAATATCATCTGCATAACTGGCTTATTATTTATTGTAGGAAGAGTACTGGATTTGATGAGTGGTGCAGAAGTTTCCAGTCTAAGATTCATTCTTTGGCCTGAATTTTTCTGTGCCTGGTCTCTGCTGAAAGGTGTGTGTGTGGATCAAGCTACACCCATTAAACCATTTTACAGTTATGAGAAAAGAAACACTGAAGAAAAAAAAAAATGAGAAGGAAGAGGTGTGGTAATTAAAAAAATTACTTCTTTGAAACATCACAGCTGATATGTAAACAATCCCCAGTAAACTATTCTTGCTTTGCTAAAGTAAAAAAAGAAAAGTAACAGTCAGGTCTGGTAATGATTCCTATAGTTTCAGGTGTCTACACTTGCCACCATAAAACCCAGTTTGAAGTTGTTTATAACTGTGTCAAACTTCGAGTATTCCAGCTGAAATGTTCCATGTCACATGTCTGTCTCAGGCTAATCTTTTGCTTGAGCAACCCTTTTTCCTCCCCCTTGTGTGTATGCATTATGATACAGTCTTCAACAGCACGACTGCATACAATTTCTTTTCTCACAGGACACCTGCCCCATTCAGGTGCACAAGACAGATATGGCTAAGGCAAATGAATCAGGACTGTGCAGTGAATAAAGCTGTCTATAGGACCTCACTGGTTTCAGAAACTGGAAGATGTGTAGTGAATAAGGCAGAAAACTGCAGGAAAAGAAGGGATGCTCTCTTTTAAGGAAGTTCAATGCTACTCCAGAGAACTGGACACTATCCCTAATTCTACCACAGAATTCCTATGTGATTCTAGGCAAGTTGCTTAATCCAGACTTTTCACCAGCAACTGTGTATCCCTTCATTTTCTGTGAGCCCGCAAGTCCTACCTATCCTCCCCATAAAACAAAGATAACACCACTCTACCTAACGGGTATCATGAAGATAAATTCTTTCATGTCTGTGAAGCTCTCAGACACCTCAGTGATAAGCTCCATAAAAAAAGCCAATGATGAAATTAGTAATTTGGTATTCAGAGCAGAATTTGGATGGTATAAGGTAAATAAGGCTTGGGTCACACACTGAATGATAAGGATGAAATATTGGAGAGCTACCCATTCCAGGAGCACCACTGTTCTTCTGCTGCACTGATTGAGGCTGGGAACATGGGAAAAAACAGAATATGATCATGTAATTAAAGACTGTATCATAATGCATATGTGCAAGGAGGGAGGAGGGGAGGGGTGAACTGCAGTTCAGAAGCATTCTTAATTCTGGCATTTCCTAACTTCTTCATTTGCAACCTTAACGTTCTCTTAACATAGGGGTTTTTGTTTTGCTTTGTATGTGAATGTCCGAAAACACAGGCTTGAGTATGCACAATGCGTGGAAAATGTTGTTTGTGTGTAAATGGTGCGCACATAAAGGTAGATCTAAAGCTGGCAGGTTTGTAAATTACCAAGGGAATTTGCTTGGGACTGAGGATTTTTGAAGGAGATTGAAAACCTGGGAGACTCAGGGTCCTTCTTTGTGCACTCTCATTTTTCTTATTCCTAAACCAAAAAAACACTAGGAAATCAAATCTAATCAATCACTTTATGTTAACTCAGGAATGGTAAAGTTCCACACAAACACTGCTAACTGATGCTTATACTCTGATTATATACAATGTTATCTGAGATTCAGTTTCACCTAAAAGGTTGTAAAAGTAGGAGCCCTCACATGATGCTTCTCAACCTTTACCTAACTATATCTCATAACAGACACACCTGTGATGTTGATAAGGATATTCATTCTTACTAATTGGAAAACTAATGCAGACTGGATGCAGATTATAACTCAGAACTTTCTGATTTCCAGTTCTGTGCTGAAATCACTAGAGGCAACACCAAAATCAATAAGGAAAAAATGTATGATGCTGTATTATTTGAGCAATAACGCTTGATCAGGTAACTACAGATTTTAATGTACTTCACAAGAGCACAGAGGCGTAACGGTACATTCAACCTTCACTTTGACATTCCCCGACTTTCAAGTGGTTTATGTTACAATCATGACTTGTTTGCATTTAAATCTATGATAAAACCTATAGATTTACTGTAGTCAGGAAAATGAAATGAAATACTCTAGATAAGAAATATCCTATCTGGAAAATAAATTAATTTAAATCTCAATTCCACAGTATAATATCTACATCAGATGGGGAATCAAAGTGCACACTTTCAATAAGAAGGTTAAACACATACCTTATACATATATTATATAGTGGTGCATTTACTCATATTTATTTTAAAATACTTTCCCCTCCAGGATTATTAGGTCCAGATGGGCTAAAATCTTACTTCATTTTGTAACTCAAAAAAAAGTCAGAAAAGAAAAAGGAGCTCTTATAGAGCACTTTTCAGCATTAGATCTCAAAGTGCCTTTCAAAAGATGGTTGATATCATTAGCCCCATTTTACAAATGGAAAACCTGAGGTACAGAGCGATAAGATGATTTGTCCAAAGTTACCCATCAGGGCAGTGGCAAGCCAGGAACAGAACCCAAGTCTCCTGAATTCCAATCATATGCTCTGTTTCCTAGACAAAGACACTGTATTTTGCAGTAGCATTTCTTTCTGACATGTCTTCTAACAAGTTTATCCTTATTTAGCACACTTAAAAGAAGTAATTAATTTAATTCAGGGTGGTGGGTTTTATCTAGAGTTTTCAGGCAGTTTCATTCTCAGAACTTCAAAGGCAGCTTTGAACTTGGCTCAAAGAATGGATTTATATTAATTTCAAAGTATTAGGAGTTCAGAAATGACCAGTCCTGCAGTGCACAAAATCAACTTACAAGGTACTGAACCATTAATGATATTCAGAGCATTCGATCCTTTGAACATTTCCAGAAACAGAGATTCCCATCCATTGATCTGGTAGGGTGGGGAGTACCTGAGAAAAAGTCAAAAGCATCTCAAGGACAGATCATAAACTTCAGACATGTGTCAATTTCTGCACAAACTAAAGCTCTTTTATTAACTGAAAGTTAAGACACACTCAGCAGTTTTATTACTTATCTGTAGGAGTACTTCCCTAGGTATTGTGAAAGGGCGTTACTAGAGAATGTGAGGCTTGTGCAGTTGCTTGTCAAATCTGTGAGTGTGCTTTCCATTAAAAAATATTTTTAATCTTTTTTTAATCATTAACTATTTCCTCCCCTTCAAAGACCAGTTCTATGCCTGTCCAAAAAATAGCAAAACAAACAAGGGGTCCTGTTGAATTTTAAAAACTAATAAATTTATTTATCACATGAGCTTTCATGGGAGAAAAATAAATGCAGGGAAGTGCAAGTCATAGGATCAGGTTAGACTGTTACAACAAATCAAAGCAGTTGTTTAAAGTCAAACAGTGGGAAACAAGATATAGAGGTGAGGTCAAATCACCTGTTGTAATGAGAATAAAATCCGTAGTCCCGGTATAGACCTCATGCAATTGAGCTGAATTTACATATAAATTCCAGTTCTGCAGTGTCTCTGAAACTGCGATGTTATTCATTTGTTTGAGCACCGCTATTAACAAGTCATCAATGGAGTGAGCAGGGAGATTGAAGTTTTCCCCTATTGGTTTCGAATGTTGTGATTTCTGACATCAGATTTGTGTCCATTTATTCTTTTGTGTAGAGACTGTCCTATTTGTCCAATATATAAGGCAGGAGGGCATTTCTGGCACATGATGGCATAAATCACATTGGTGGATGAGCAGGTCAATGAGCCCTTGATGGAGTAACTGGCTTGATTAGGTCCTCTGATGGTGTCTTGTGTAGAAATGCGGGGATATGTTCCTGCTTTAATGTTTCTGTTGTTTGGTCTGTAGTTTCTGGTGAATATCTGTTTAAGGTTGAGGGGCTGTCTGTAAGCGAGAAGAGGTCTGTCTCCCAAGGCTTGAGAGAGTGAGGGATCGTCGTGTAGAATAGTTGTAGATCCTTGATAATGGGCTGTAGAGGTCTGACTTGGGGATTGTAGGTGATGACCAGTGGCATTCTGTTTTCTTTCCTGGGCTCCTCCTGTAGTAGACGACTTCTGGGTACCCGTCTGGCTCTGTCAATCTGTTTCTTCACTTCCACGGGTGGGTACTGTAGTTTTAAGAATGCTTGATAGAGATCCTGAAGGTGTTTGTCTCTGTCCAAAGGATCAGAGCAAATGCAGTTACAGCTTAGGGCTTGACTGTAGACAATGGATTGTGTGATGTGCGTTGGATGAAAGCTCAAGGGATGTAGGTAACTATAGCGATCAGTAGGTTTTCGGTATAGGGTGGTGTTTATGTGTCCACCTCTAAATTGCACTGTAATGTTCAGAAAGTGGATCTCCTGTGTGGAGTATTCCAGGCTAAGTTTGATTGTGGAGTGGAAATTGTTGAAATCTCTGTGGAAGTTTTCAAGGGCATCCTTATCATGGGTCCAGATGATGAAGGTGTCATCAATGTAGCGTAAGTAAAGTAGAGATGCTTTGGGATGAGACGCGAGGAAGTGCTGTTCTAAGTTGGCCATAAAAATGTTGGCATATTGTGGGGTCACGTGGGTACCCATAGCAGTGCCACTGACTTGAAGGTATAAACTACCTTCAAATCTGAAATGGTTGTGGTGAGTACAAAGTTACAAAGTTCAGCCACAAGGTTTGCTGTGGCATCATCTGGAATGGTTCTTCTAATGGCTTATAATCCATATTTCTGTGGGATGTTGGTGTAAAGAGCCTCTACGTCCACTGCAGCCAGGAAGGTGTTTTCAGGAAGTTCACCAATGGACTGGACTTTTCACAGGAAGTCTGTAGTGTCTCTCAGATAGCTACGAGTGTTGGTAGCATAGGGTCTGAGGAGAGAGCCTACATAGCCAGATAACCCTGATAGAGCGTCCGGGGCTTCCTTTTTTATGGATTTTAGGTAGTAGATAGAATATCCCTGGTTGAAGTTCTGGTGGTGTGTCTGTCTTGATTTGTTCCTGTGCTGCTTCAGGGAGTTTCTGGAGTAGGTGGTGTAGTTCCTTTTGGTATTCCTCAGTGGGGTCAGAGAGAAGTGGTTTGTAGAGCGTTGTGTTGGAAAGCTGTTTGTAAGCCTCCTGATCATAATCCGATTTATTCATGATGATGACAGCACCTCTTTCATCAGCCTCCTTAAAAACAATGTCAGAGTTGTTTCTGAGGCTCTGGATGGCATTGCATTCTGCATGGCTGAGGTTATGGTGTAAGGTATGTTGTTTGTCCACGATTTCAGCCTTTGCACAGTGGCAGAAAATCTATATAGAAGTCTAGTCTGTTGTTCCGACCATCAGGAGGCGCACACATCAAATATTTTTTTCTTGCAGTGTTGGGAGGAAGGTAGCTGTAGGTCATTGCGTTCTTCATTGGTGGCATTGTAATATTCCTTGAGACTGAGATGGGAAAATAGTCCTCCAGGTCACCACAAAATTGTATCTTATGTGCAGGGGTGGTGGGGCAGAAAGAAAATCCCCGAGATAACACATATTCCTCATATTGCTGTGTGTAAGATCCTACTTAACTTGCGATATTGCAGAAATTGCAGATTTTGACAGCAGGAGCCCCCACTCTCAGCTCAGCTGGTGAAAGCGGGAAATCATGGAAAAGTAATAATGGATTTTATTACCGCATTACCATTATTTCTATCCTGCAAATTTCCATGGCTTGCCTGCAACTCAGCCACAATTTTTTGACTATCATCCTACAACTCAAGTAGGATCTTAGCTATGTGATTAAATGCGGACACAGACAATTTAGCTGGACAATAACAACATAAATTGACCTCCCCCCTCCTCTATGTGCTGTTCCCCAGTGTTTTGAATCCTAACACCTACTTTGATTTGCTGTTACAGCCTGACCTGATGCTATGTCATATACTCCCCTGCATTTAATTTCCTCCCACTCTGTAACTTTCCTATATTCAAAGCGTCTGACGAAGTGGGATTTTCTCCCACGAAAGCTCATGCGATTAATAAATCTGTTAGTCTTTAAAAGTGCCACAAGACTCTTTTGTCAGCCATAGTTAAGACATTTTTACATTATATGTTACCTATATTTCCATTAATTTATCTGCAACAGCTAGCTCCTACTTTGCTATTACTTACACATAGGACACTGGGTCCTAATGTGTTTCTCTCTGATAAACCTGTTTAATCAATAGTTTTAACCACTTTGCAATAACTTGCTTTGTCTCAGTTATGGAGAATACATTAAACACAGAACCAACGTCAGGGTCAGTACAGTGGCTCTGTGTTCTGATTAGTTGCCACAGTTAAGTTGTATACCACAGAAACCTTGTTGATCTAATGAAAGTAAGATAAGAGTCACAGGACCTGAAAGAAACATCGTTGTGACATGCCCAAAGCACAAAACTACTACAGATGTGGCCTGTGGGAGCCTTTAACCCCCTCCCAGCCCTGCCCCACTCCAGCCCGCCTATAGGCAGATGTGGCCCTCAGGCCAAAAGTTTACCCACCCCTGATATAAACAAAATTAGACCCCAATTCACAGCAAAGCCGTGCAGCAAAATTTAGCATATGGTTAGTGTTTTGCTGAACTGGGCCCCTAGTGAATGTCTAGGTCCCTACATGTGAAGTTCTGAAACATCCTGATGTTGATTAATGATGCTAACTAACAATCCAGAAGTTACCAATTTCCTTAAATCTAAAAAGAGTTAAAATAGTTATTTCTCTCTACACATTTCTGGGATTTTTTTTTTTTTAGTTGGTTTGAAGTCCTTGTGAAAAAAGGATGCTGAGAAAGCCCTAAATGGTGATTCCCTGCTGTGATGAGCATGCTATAAATGACTAACTAGCTGGATTGTATTGCAGGGTATCAGATTCAAACTTCCCTGCATTGCTATGCCCATGCAATTTGGCTATACCCTGCAACACTATCTGCTCCTTTAGCAACAGCTCAACAGGACTTAGTGCTAGATTATAACAGTATCGCTGGCCAGAGCTGCTTCACGGGGGTAGAATATGAGGCAGAACTCGGGGTTGGCAACAGCTCCTCAAAAACACACACACAGTCCTGGGGGATAGGGCATCACAGGGCACACTTATACAGCATCCTTAATCTATGGTGTCAAAATGCTTTGTTAACCTTAGTGAAACCCTACCTCATCTGCATACAGTTACTAAATATTAGACCCTTCTATAGATGGGGGAAACAGAGGTTTAATGATTTGTCGAAGGCAGAGTTAAGAACAGAACCAAAGTCACCTACTCTAACCACTAGAACACACTTCCATAAAATATCCTCAGAAAGGCTAGGAATTGGGGGAGCACTTCATCTTTTATATCCACTGCACCCTTAAATTTCATAAGGGAAGATCTTCACTTAGACTATGATCTACGCGCATCCATCTTGAGTTAGCACAGCTCAAGGAGGGTATCTACCCAACAACCTGCTTCTTCATAATCCAGCAGAAGTGTATGCTCAATATTCATTGCAATGTTACAGGACGTATACTGTATCTACTGCATTAAAAAACTCAGGTTCCCATTTAAAGCTTTTCTACCCTAATGTAAAATGCCATTGATCGATCTGAGCCAAAGCCTGGGTCTGACGTTGTAGGACTCAAAATGTATTTAAAGATAGATTTATGGACTATCAGTCATGACTAGACTAAGAGGAGAGAGAGAGAAACTTCCTTTTCTAAATAACCTTTTCCATGACAAAAGGAAATAAATTGGAGTTATGTTCTGTAAGATCAACAATACACACTGGAAAAGCGCCTTCTCCAATATAGCATTATCAGTTACTGTAAAATGATTTGATTGGAGTGCTTGAGGAAAGGAAATTGGAAAGATGGGAGCCAGTCAGTTTCAATTCAAAAGCACTAAACCATTTCAGAAAATATCTGATTAATTTAAAATGCAGTAGGGGAGATTAAAATCCAATCTCAGCAGGCTGATATTAACTCCATCCCGATTCAAGGAGCAGGGCTCCCTTTATTCTACCACCATTTGCTTGGGAAAAATAAATAACACAGAGTTATAGATCTTGATGTAGCAACAAAGGGAATTGATTTTCAGAGCAGCTCTCCCCATGGGGGAAAAGGACAAAATAATGAATGGTTTTAACTAGTAACATGTCAGTTCCTGAATAATGGTTGATATGAAGCAATGCTCTGAGGGGTTTTCTTTCCACCAGTCTCTTTGTGGTTAGATTTAGCGATTTCTAACCTGATTCTTGCACCCCCTCCAGCCCCACAGTCCACCCCAAACCATTCATACCCTCCCTGAACATTCATCATTTCCTCTCTAGATTGAACTGTCTGCGAAAGCAAGGCTCTTTAATCCTAACCTTCAAGTCTTCAGCTGTCGAAGAGCCATGTGGTAGGTTAGCTCTGACAGGCAGATCATTCAAACCACAATTCTATCTTTCAGTCCATGGTAAATTTTTTGTAAAAAGAACCTAAAAAGGTGGAAGATGTTGGCTCTGAGTTTCTTACTGCTTCTGTCATATAACACAAGTTTGCAAACACAGGAGCACACTTTCCACTTTGCATCAAAATGAGCAAGCCATCGCAACTCTGGATTCTAAAGTATTCACAGTATTCTGTGGTGCATTATCTAGGTCTCTTGTACACAGTGTGTAGAAGTAGCTAATTTATAACCAACTTTTAAATTCTTTCACAAATGTGATTCACAGTCAGGAAAGGAAATTGAACAGCTGTCTTTTACCGGACACAAACAAGCCAATCTTATGATCTCAACTCAAAATATTAGTCTCTCTCTTTTAATAAAATATTTAGCTCTTATGTTGAACTTTTCATAAATAATCTCAAAGGGAAGACCCCCATTTACAGACAGGGAACTGAGACTCGGAAAGACAGGGACTTGTCTATGGTAACGTATCAAGCCAGTGGCAGAGATGGGACTAGAAGCCAGGTTTCTTGAGTCAAAAATCCAATGATCTGTCCATCAGGCAACACTGCTTTTAGAAGGCATTGACAGTCATGCAGCAAGCATATGGTGGTATGTAAGAGTCTACTCAGAGGTGACATTTTTTCAGGTCTTCCTCTGTGGATCTTTAACCCCAATGAATGCAGACAGCAACCATCACTCTGTGTATGTTGGGTGTGGGGGAGGCTGTGCTCTGATTTCCATTCCCTGCCTTTGCTCTTTGCGAGAAGCAGATTTGCTCAGCCAAGTTCCACTCAGATACTAATAATGCCTCATTTAAAAAAGTGCACTGTTTCCTATAGTGCCTTCATCTGAATCTTTCCAACAACTGCAGCATACCTGAGGAGCAGGAGCCTAAAGAGTGTGTGTGTGTGGGGGGGAAGTTTAGGGAAGATGTCAAGAAACGGGAGAGAGTTCAGAGAGCAACAAAAATGAGTAAAGGTCTAGCAAATATAACGTATGAGGAAAGATTGAAAAAACTGGGTGCGTTTAGTCTGGAAAAGGGAAGATAGAGAGGGGCATGGTAACTGTTTTGATGTGCGTAAAAGGTTATTATAAAAAGGAGAATGATAAACTGTTCTCCTTAACCACGGAGGACAGGATAAGTAGTAATGGGCTTATTTGCAGCAAGAGAGATTTAGGTAAGACACCAGGAAAAGATTCTTAACTATGAGGGTAGTTAAGCGTTGGAACAAATTAGATAGGGAGGTTGTGGAATCTCTGTCACTTAAGGTTTGAAGAACTGCTTAAACAAACACTAACATTTATTCCTGCCTTAGTGCGGGGGACTGAACTAGAACACCTATCGTGGTCCTTTCTGGGTTTCTGTGACTGTCAGCTCATGGACGAGAATACCAACTACAGCAGGAGCAAGCTTAGAGCAACTGAAAGGCATGTGAGAAATAAATTGGTTAGTCTTTAAAAGTGCCACAGGACTCCTTGTTTGTTTTGCTGAACTAGACTGAGACGGCTACTCCTCTGGAAGAGAACAGTAAGTAAGGTCATGATTCATGCTTGCAAAATACTCTTCCCATAACGCATAAGAATTCACATTCAAGAGGTGACATGGTCAGGGGATGCAACATCGCAGCTACTTCTACAACCTAGAGACAATTTCACCAGGTGCACGGTACTGCTATAATGCCCAGAGGCCCCAGCAGAGAGCTAAATAAACAGCTTTCATTCCAAGGCCTTGACCCTGCAAGTGGCTGTGCACCCTGCTGATGTGAGACTACAGGAGGTCACAGAAGTTCACTCAGGAAGAGCAGCTTTCAGGACTGGGTCTGCAATTAAACTATTTCCCAACTATTCGTATCTCTGCTTGCACTGACGGTGATTTCATTGTACATATTATATATTTTATCTGAAAATAAAACACATTTAAAACAAGGGAAAACACTGCAAGGTAAAAGTCACCTTTTACGCGTGGGTATCTTGACAGTGCCCCTTCAAACAAGGTACAGAACCACCTCTTGGTAGAGAAAAACGTACGCAAATTTCTCTAGGCCCTTAAACTATCATCTCCTCGACTGACCTAGAATAGGTTTCTTGGTTAATGCAGGAGCACCGTCAATGAATAAATCACTGAGAAGGAAAACAGCTCTCCTCTGTGCTCCCTCCTCTAGCTCCCCTCCCAGGAAAACACACCATATTGGCCTCTGTCCCATCCCTTCCTTATCCGCCACCAGCATCACACAGGGACACAGTACACACTGTTATGTTACTTCCCATTACAAATCTTGCTCTTACCCTCATTTCTTTCTAGAGATTAGCAAACAGGCTGATCAAATAGGCTTTTGTTCACTGCACTAAAAGCAATACAGGAAAACAATATCTGGCAAAGCATGGTGCCTTCCAAAGCTTTCCCCTCTAATGATACCTAAGCCAGGTCAGGTACTGCTGAGAAGATGTTCGCTTTTAGTTCAAAGGGCACTGCCAGGATGAAAAAAAAAATGCATGGGCCTGATTTTCCTTTCCAGCAGCATACATTCTGTGAACTGCTGAAGTCAGAATTTGGCGTGAAAATGAGAATCAGCCTATACACAACGAGCGAAGGATGTTTCTGTTTCGCATCAGCTGTCACTTAGCCAAGCTACAAATATGTTGCTCTCTAGTCTTTCCTCCCAAATCCATTGATCCAGCCCTGTAATCAGAGATGAGCAACAAAAATAAGTTCCTTCTCATTTCTCAAGATCTTCAATGAGGTCACCAGAACTGAACACAATGTTTCAGGTCTGTCCTGACCAGAACCACATAAACTATCCACCAACCTACTACCTATTGCCCAAACAATGCACTGTAAAGTCCTATCCGAGTCACTGGTTACTGTCACCCCTATACCTCTTTCGTTATCACTGCTCCAAGTGTTTCCCTCATTTGAATTTGCACTGAACTTTCAGGAAATCCCTTAATTATTATACAGCTCATTTCCAATTCCACTTTAAATACACTCAAAAGACTGAATAGTTTTGGGTCTTCAGGGACTAACAGGTAGCCCCTCACTTCAGCACAAAGAGTAGTCTTCTAAATACATCAATGACAAAAAAGTTCATAGATTTAGTATATAGACATTTCAAGATTTCAGAGAGGTTTTCCTGAAATATTTATTAAATAGCACATGGTCAGGGAATTACACAGAACTAAAATCCCACCTGCCATAATGATAGTCCCGTGAAAGAAGTTTTAACTGCTGGAGCTCATCCTTCCCCAAATGATCAACATAAAGTCAACACACACAGAGAAACAAGACACTTGATTGTCAGTTTACCAACCAAGCTGATGCCATCTTCTACCAAACCCACCTCCACTGCTTGTTAGGTTGATGGTAAAAGATTTTTTCTTTTTTATGGTTTGTTGGGTTTGTTGGGGGTGGGGTGGGGTGGAGAGTTGTTTTTTGTTTTGTTTTGTGGGTTTTTTTTTATTGTTACATTTATACATTACTTATGGATTAATAAATCTCAGCCCTGCATGGAAGGGCTTGGAAGCAACACTTCGTTCTTGACAAACTTTACATCAAATCTGTTCCCACTGCAGTTGTTACTTTTAGAGCACTCTAAGGCTATGTACACACTACCGTTTTTAACGCGCAATAATCCTCTTCCGCATTAATTCTCCCGTGGCTGTTGTTGCGCAAGACCGCGTACACACCATGCTTGCTCGAACGGAACAAACCCCCCCCCCCCTTCTGATCGCAGTCCTCCAGTAAAGCAAAGGGGATTGTGGGTACCTATCCCAGAGTCCCCAGTATCATCTCCCGTGGTGCATTGCGCTACCGACGCTACCCAGCAGTTGCCAATAGCAACGGGCACTTAAAGCGCCGCGGCTTGTGCTGAGAGCCGGGGGATCAGGTGGCGGCTGCAGCTGCAGCCGCCACCCGAACCCCTGGACTGTGCTGCGGGAGCCGGCTCCGATTCGAGCCGGCTACCCCCAGCACAGCCCCCGGGCTCGGCTCTCAGCACGGCTC